>VRLP01003724.1:0-59552 GCA_009660295.1 Lophius piscatorius | reverse complement strand
AACACATCACCCCCGTTCTTCATTCCCTTCATTGGCTTCCCATCTCCACCAGGATTGATTATAAGATCTCTCTCCTCACTCACCAGTGCATCCATGGTAACGCCCCCCCTACCTAAAAGAACTACTCACCCCACTGACCTCAACACGATCCCTCCGTTCTACCCACTCATACCGCCTCCTCCTTCCCCGGACTAAGCTCAACACAAAAATTAGATGTGTTATTATTATTAGTACCATGGGTGATCGGGCCTTCTGTTCTGCTGACCCTCGTCTGTGGAATGCCCTCCCTGACCATCTGAGGGCTCCACAGACGGCTGACACTTTTAAAAAAGGACTTAAAACGTTCCTTTTTAACAGAACTTATAACTTTGAATTGACATTGCTGCTTTTTGTTTATATTTTTATATTATTATTATTATATTTTTTATTGATGCCTTTATCCATCAATAAAATGGACACATTTGAGATTTGATCCAAATGTAAAGTCGTTATAAATGTTGTATTATTATTATTATTATTATTATATGTTTTTTTTTATTTTGTGATTTATTAAACGGTTCAGTGCTGTGAAGAATTTACTAGACCCCTTCAGATCTCTTCTATTTAACAAACTGTGTCCAAAATTTAACATACCAACATGAGTAAACACAAAATCTAAGTTTTAAATGATGATTGTTTTTAATGAGGCAAAAAAGGATAAATCTAATTAAACTAGAAAAATAATCACGCCCTTGAACTTAATATTTAGTTCTTCCACATTTTGCAGCAACAACTGGAACGGAAACATTTTCAATAACTGGGGATGAGTCTCTGACATCACTTTGACCAACTCTTCTTTTGAGAACTGCTTTAGTGCAGACACATTGGAGCGTTTGTGAGCATTCAACGGCTTTTTTTATGTAGTTCATTCCACAGCATCTTAATGAGGTTCAGGTCTGGACTTTGACTCTAAAACTACTCCAAAACTTTCATTTGATTCTTTTTGAGCCAGTCAGAGGTGGATTTACCTTCGGATTGGGATCATTGTACAGTTGTGCGAGAATTCAACTAACAGAGTGATGACCTGACATTCTGCACCAGAAGTTTGTGGTGGAGGGCGCTGTTCGTCCAATGCTGCGGTGGTGAGATGAATGTTTGGTTTTCCCTGTTTGTGTTGTGTATCTTTGTTTTATATTTGAAAAAAAAAAAAAACTTAATCAAAACAAAAAGTGTGCCGTTTTTGTTTGTTTGGGGGTTTTTTCACACCAGAAACCAGGACCTGGACACCAGTTTATTAAGATACTTTGGATTTGTGAAACAATATACAAATCAATTTGTGCCTGACCCAAAGTAAGCTTGACTAACTGCAGTAAAAATGGTGGGTAGATGCAGGAGAGACAGCAGAGGTAGATGAACCTGAGTCAAAACGCTGAGTCAGGGAAAGTAAACTATAGACTGCGATAAACTGTCAGAACGATGGCACTTAAGGAGGATTCGGCTGATAAGTGGCAGACATCAAATTTACTAATTGGGAGTGTAAAATTTATAACAGTGTTGATCACGTCATTTCTTGACGTTTAATTTACGAATGCATCGTGTGTAGTTGTCCTTACACTTACCCCGCTGACTTTGTGAGTGCGATGCCAGATTCTGAGGAGCCAATCTGCTAGATTCTCGTGTCAGCATATTTAGTTTTTGTTTTGCAGCGAATGTGTTGTGTGCTGCTTATGTGGATGATGGTGACTTGCCAAAAAACCAAACTCTCATTACACAGTGCCTCAGTCTTGTATGCCTTCACGTTCCAAAGGCTGGTGCTCATGACTCATGTTCAAGTTTAGTTATTTATTTTTTAGGGCTATCTATGTCAAAGTCTGTAGGTATACACATATAACACAGTAGAGGGCAAAAAGTATTTGGACAAAGCAGCAGATAATTACGTGGTTTGTTTATGTATTCTGAACTTTTGAAATTAATGTCCACAACGTCCTTCTTGCCCTACATTTCTTAAACCAATTGTATGACACTTAGAAGTGAGACATTGTAAGCCTCGTTCAGTCCATTATAAGTTAAATGTCGGCATTGTTTAGGGACTTCAGCGCTTGTGACTCTGAGCTCCTACTAGCTTTACGCACTCTGCTAACGTTAGCTTCTTAACTTGCTATATTCCTTGGGGTAATTCAATCTGAAGTGTATGATTAAGTTTGTTGTGTCGAATATTTTCTGGGTTGTTCCTTCACAGCTTATTTTGAATTACTGGTGCTACAAATTGCGCGTATTGTGTTTTCTGGAGTTTTCTGGTTTAATTGGAGCTGTGGTTTGGAACCGTGGTAACTCATACTTTGTGTGCTTGTACTGCACATGAGTGTAACAAGCAGCCAATTGGCCTGAAGTGGGGCCGCTCGGCCGATTGATGTTTTTATCAAACTAGGCCGGGGGACAGATTGATCAGTGCACCTCTAGATTTAAGTTTAGTTAAAGCCTAAGCTGTGTCCATATAGTATTTCTTTCAACCAAAGCACAACAAGTGTTAAGTTTCATCTTCAGGATTTCAGGGTAAACATAGATTTGCTGACGTTAGCAAAGATTCTAGCACTGAGACAGGACAAAGCCAGATAACAACAGGAAAGCTGCGGGCCCATTAAGATTGTTTAAGACCAGGAGCTCCAAGGTATTTGCCATGGACATAGCCAAAGGCAACACCCCATACCAGCCACCCTCCAGGGAAACTATTTTCTCCAAATGCATGAATGCCCAGCAGAAAACAGGCAAAAACTTATACCTGCTCTGGGGCAACTGTTGGTGAAATTTTACTTTACAAACAATTTGCAGGTAGACGTTCATGTGGTTTATGAAATATTCAATTCCTTATAGAAGAGGGGACAAAATCAACCAAACAAAGTAGATATGTTGTGAATGAAGAGAAACGGATCCTTAGAAAAGATGTTTTCTCTGTCTGTAACTCCCACCAATAGTGCAATATATACTAGAAGTTAAACATGCAGATAGTCATGATTAATTAACATTAACCGATTTGCTTCTCCATCTTAAATGCAGGAATGAATGATCATGTCCAAATTTGTACTGCTTAGTCTTCTTCTGCTGAAGAGTCTGAACACTCCAGCTTCAAATAAGGAAACAATAAAAAGCATTTTCTATATTAATATGGGCTTATATCCAGCATTAACAGACTAAATGTGATTGTTCTTTCACATCATTACCATTAAAGAGGGAAACATTGGTTCCCTCATCATATGGAATTTCCTCTGTGATTAAATGAGCTTTCATCATCCCCTCCTCCTCCTCGTTTTTTTTAATTTTTTCCCCGCCTGTGCGTGTCTGCAGTCAGATCATCTTACTTATGAAGTCATCCACTAATGAGGCGAATCACATTAGATGACTGGATAGGCTGACTAATCGCATAAAGCCTGTTAATTGGATGCGTATTGTCACGGGTAACTGTTGCAGCATCATAAAGTCACAGAGCTGCCGAGAGGGGCGCTCCTCCGATGTCACATAAGGATCTCTAACATGGTTGCAAATAGGCATGACTAACAAGTGAGGGAGGAACATCAGGCCTTATTGTTGCGCCCTCTCCCTCTCTCTCTCTCTCTTTTTCTCTCTCTCTCTCTCTCTCTCTGTCTCTCTAATCAGCTCCAAATAATCATCTTAAATTCCAGACCCTGAGAGCACTTCCTGCCTGACTCTTCTCCTTTCATTCCCACCTGAGGGAGTTGCATCAGCCGCTTCCGCTTCATTACTTCAAAGATGCTGTCAATCTCATCTAATTATCACTCAATCCTTAAAAAAAGAAATCTGTCTCAGGAGGGCGGGCTCTGAACTGAACCGTTAAAATTTAGTTTACATCTACGACCTCTGGAACTCCCTCAAATCATAAGAACAGATGACACAGCGGTCCTCAAAGGTAAAACCATCCCCTAATGTGCCTCCTGCTGCAGGCATGAATGCCTCATTTAGTGTCTATCTTAATGCATGAGAGGGCAATGCTTAGACGCTCCTTACTCAGTCATTAATTATGATAAGCTAGGAGATTAATTGTCAAAAATTGCTCATTATTTTACGGATGCTTCTCGTTATTTTGAGTGACCGACTAAATATTTTAAAGTTCATATTACAGTTTGGACCCAGGCGCAAATTCAGAGTCCGGCCAAAGTGGGGGAAAGGGGGTATAATTGTCAAAAATGAATATTGTGATGGGGATGAAGAAGGCAGACAGCAGTTAGGAGACGTAGCTGGAAGTGAAGGGGTCTGGCTGAGAGGAGGTTCACCAGAAGAGATGGTGAACTGGAGGCTCCTATGCATGAGAAAAGAGAATAAATACACTCAAGAAGGAAAAAAACTACAATTTTAGAATTATTAGAGCAGCAGCCATCTACCAATGGTATGATTGATGGTATGATCTGGCAAGATTTTGCAGGAAAGCTGGGGTTGATATACTGCAGCAGATGATGAGGAAATCAGGTGCAAAGTGAAGCCAGGAGGCAGGTGTGAGGGACCACGCCTCCACACAGACCCAGATACAAAGATGGAAAGGTAGAGGGAAATAAAAAGAGAGAGGCAAACAGGAAGTAAAAAAACACACACAAAAGGGACACTTGGTCGCGTCCGTGCTTTGACAAAATCATTATATTGAGATACAAGGCCTTTATATTAAGACTAAGAGATATTATTCTGAAGGTGATTTTTTAGAACAAATTGGCCAATTTTTTTCCACAATGCATTGAAATTTCAGATCTGGACTGGAAACTTTAATTATGTATTTCCCGACACAGGTATAGCTTTGCTGTCCCCTATAGAGTATTATATGCTGGAGTAGATATCTAAACCTTTATTTTACACACCAATCAGTCATGACCAAAGGTTACTGCCTTTACAAATTGCAATATTTACTCTATTATAGCAATGTTACAACCCTATTAAATGCCCAGAGATAAGGGAAGCAACGGTTAAGCACCATGGTGTTAACAATAAGCATTGTTTATTAACGACCACTACAAGAATTACTACACATAGGATAGGGCGGCGAGTGACACCAAACCATAAATCAACCAACAAAAAACTACCTGTTAACTAAAACCCACTGCAGTACTAGCTGCCATAAACAATCAAATGAGAAATCATACTAAACTGGATGACTCTTTGTTAATAACCATTCATAATCATTTGTATACCGTTTACAGTCTCAGAACGAGCCACAGTGACAGTTTAAGGTATCCACGGCCACTCAGCTCAGGATGCAGTCACCACTGCACCATCTGTTGACGTCCTTTTATCCTCCAGAGGCTGATGAGGCACAAGCTAGCCATTCCTAAGTGGTCGATTGGACCACCTAGGAACAGAGTCAAGGAGCGTAAGCCAATAAGCATCAAGAGGTTCCTTCCTGACATCATTCGTGATGTCATGGATGAGGGGCGAAGACTAGGGAAACCCTCTGGCGAGGCAAGTCACGCCCCTGCAGAACATCAACTCCAAAAACCAAATGGAGCCTCGGTGGCCCGTAACAAGCAGATATTACTGTTTTTGCTCCAAGCAAATGTAATTGCTCTCACATCAAGTTTAGATGTTGGAAGCAGAGAAAAAGTGCTGTTCTGTAGCTCAGGATTGTGTTTTTGTTTGGTGTTTCTGGTCTGCCGCTGTCCGTTTCTACGGAAGCGGTTTAAGTAAGGACATCTGGTGAACCGGTGACAGTTGTTTGTATGTGGGTAGCAAAGGCCATCCTGTGTTGTTGATCCTTCAGGAGATATACTGCAGCACTAACTGTTGAGGAAGATAACGCTATAGTTCAGAAACAAAGGTATCAGAACATAGAGTTGATCACTGAGCTACACCCGATAATAGGCAGGTGGTTTTAATGTTATGGCTGCCTCGCTCAACAGATTTATCTTACATGCCTGTACATTTTCTCATGCTGGCACCTGTGCGTGTTGCTATGCTACATTTATGAGACGGAAAGTCCAATGAAATAACAGGAGTGATTAAACTAATCTCTGATTACTAGTTATTTGTTATTTTGGGAGGCAAACGGATGTCTCTGAGTGAAGAGAGATTTCCACAGGGACAGAGAAGGCAGTGAGATTTTGTTTGAAAGGAAATCAAAAAGCTGTGATGAATCACGTGCTCTATGTATGCCTTACCTTTTAATAAGGAAAAAATGGGCATACTTTCATATTTCAACAACTGGTTCATTTACAAACCCACACACACGCACGCACGCACACACACCGCTGGGTGGATTCATTTGTTCGACAGCGTGATTCTCAGAAGGAGATTCAAACAAACACAAACAGGCCTGATTAGCACACTGTGATAAATGGTTCCGACAGCTAATTTAGAAACGCATTTAGAAACCGTCAGTGACTCTGTGTGCGTGTGTCTGTGTGTGAGTGTGTGTGTGTGTGTGTGCGCACATGTAGCGTACTGAGGCACATGTTTATCAAAAGTTTTCTGAAACCAACAGCTGTATGGAAGACACGCTTACATTTTTTGGAAGAGATCAGCTTCGTCAATCTGTCAGAGGAGAGACAGGATTGTCAAAGCTTTATAATTGTGTTTGTGTGTGTGTGTGTGTGTGTGTGTGTGTGTGTGTGTGTGTGTGTGTAGCCTTTCTCTACATACTGGTTCCTAGGTCGTTAATACTCTGACTCTAATCTATCTGTTTGAAATGTAAGTACTTGATATCCAGGGTAACTATAGAGATAACCGTGATGATAGCAACAACAATAGCAGTAATAGCAAATAGTTATTTCCCTGAAATAGTCAAGGCTATTATGGAATCGTCATCGTGTCTGCCGGCACGGATTCTTCTTGATAACGCGATGACTCAAAAACTGTTTCATGGATCATTTTCAAATTTTTTACCTACACAGTCCATTATGCGAGGAAGAACTGGAGTGATTTTGGAAAAGGTCGGGTGAATATAACACTAGCAGGAGCTTTATCTCCAAAAGTTTTTGGTCACAATTTTCTCAACTGTTTAGTCCACATTTGGTGCATATGTATCAACTCTAGGAGATCTATCTTGTATAATTTGTTTTACTTTAATGGCTCATATTTAACTGACTATTGTGAGCTTTTTATGGAAAACACTGTTTTTTTACGGATATAACTTCCTAACTATTGGTCAAATTTAGTGTAAATTCAGTGTATATGAATTGACTCAAGGAGACCTATCATATATTTATCATATTTCCCTCCAAAAGTTCACATTTTTATTCACTCTGTGGAACTATTTTTACATTATAAACCCTGTTCACCCTGTTCCAAAACTATTTCTTGGATTATTTTCAAACTTTAAACCTCCATAGAATTTAGGGCAAGGAAGAACTGGATTGAATTTGGAAAGGGACGTTTGTATATTTCTGACACATGAGACAAGTCCAAATTTGATGCATATGAATTGACTTGAGGAGATCTGTCTTGTTTATATAATTTTACCCATATTTTAATCTTATACTTCACATTTTACCAACTTTGGGGAGTCTTTTTTTTTAACAAAAATACTGTTAAATTAACTTCACATTCAATTTGAGTGGTTCATTTAGGGGGATTGCTTGTACAATGAAGGGGATTGGGGAGCTTTCGGGTCTTATATCCTTGGTGTCGGGGTCGACAGCATAGGTCTAGTTATGACTGTTTTCAACTGAAAATAAGAATAGTTTTTTGTAACGTTTTGTGACGTGATGCGGTCGTAGACGATGACATCTTTTTCACACCTAATGGCCACTGTATATTCTTGGATACGGAACTGTGATCTGAGATGTGCTATCTGGAATGTAACCTCTAAATGCAACTATTTAACACACTGCATCTTTAAATTATTGAAGAGCTGTTTCATGCAATATTGTGGCAGAGGAGCATCAACAATGGTTCAACCACTCAGAAAACTGTAGGGGGTAAAAATCACATCTCTTCTCTGATAGCCATTAATCCTGATGAAAGATACGCTGGGATGTACGCCAACAGGAGTACATCTAGAGAAGAAATTTGTGGCGGTCATAGCTGGCCATAGTCTGTATTTGTTAAATGCTATATTTGTTTCCATTCATAGTGTAAGCGCGGCTTTCAGGACATAAAAAACGGTGCAAATTGTTCACGCATCGTGATTATATATAGAGTCACTGCAAATCTGGTAGAATACGCAGCTTGTGTGAATTGAAAAAGTTCAAATTAAGGGAAAAGACTGTCAGGTTAGGGATTCAGGACAAGCTTAATGTAGATGTATCCTCCTGATAATGTTTTTTCTTGTTTTGTATCTGTTTTTTTTATTGATGGGATTTAGGAAACAGAGAAAGACAACATACATGTCATGCCATGACAAGGTCATTTGTGGGGATATGAGTCATGACAAGTATCTGTAAGTGCATGTTAATTTTAAGGAGTATGACACATGAGGAAGAGTAACAGATAAGACAACAATTAAATAAATAGAAAATAACAACCAAAAAATATTCAGGGATAAAAGTTAAATACTGTTGGGTGCATTTCCATTGTGGCCCGTTAACATCAAATGATCTCTTCTTTACATAAACAAAATGTAATAATGGATATACATTTTCTTCAGTCGTATTATAGACAGGAAAAACCCACCTATTCTTCATTACCCTGGTATAGACGTGGCAGATGTTGTTTTATTAAGGGATGATATCGCATCTCCTGGGTCACGGTAGACTTTTGTGTCAGGATCAGTGTCCTATTTTGAAACTGATATGTGGAGCTTCTGTGTGGCTCAGGAGAATAGGTGTTATGGGTAGTGTTGATGCCACAGATATGAATATGACTCCGAATGAATATTGCATGCTGGCTTTCATTTTGCATCACTTGTTGTGTACAAACTAATGCAAGCTGATAAAACACAATGTAAAATTCAGATCCTATTGAAATAAATGAGAAAGTGCAGCGAACAGATTCTATTTGTAGTGTCTCAAACCCTACAGAGCCACATCACCTTCTCCCTCTCCTACTGTGCAGTGTTCTCCGTAGGTATTAAATATTGATAATGGTGATGTGTGCATGAATGCCATATGCTGATCACCGCAGGGGATACTTGGAGATTTTTGGAAATGGGAGATATGAATCTAGGCTAACAAACAGTGGGAATTTCATAATGCTTTCTACAGAAACATCCCAACAACTTAAGTCATGCATTTTCATTTGGAAATGGAGGTAATGATTCAAGAGCTTAGGAGACCAATAACCTGATCTCAACATCTACTTTCATAGTCTTCATAATAGAATGGTTGACCAAAGCTGAAGGAGAGCAACAAATGAGCAGGTGACCAGCGTCCAACAAAAAGTCTGTCAATGTGAGAAAGTGATTTGCATAATTTTCTTTTTAGACTAGGAAATTGTCCGAATTTAATTGTACTGTGCAGCTGCTGCAGAATAATACAAGGGGGGTCTGGATGGGGCTTATACCAGTCTAAGAGTAGAGGAAGGGTAGGGGGAGGGACCCGGAATCTGGTGATTAGGAGTGAGTAACGAATTATATATACTTTAGAATCGATTTTTAATCAACTCCCTCCCCCACTCACTAGAGTACGGACCAGTATGCAACCCTGGCAGGCCCTTTCTGACTACCAAGCATCTCAGCCCAGCCTTACAACTCCCCTCCCCTCAGGTGAAGAGGGAATTGAGGGAGATTTAACCTAGAGAGGCCGCAGGTCCAGTCTGTGTCAGCACCAGACTGCTCAGAGATTGTGTAGACCAGCCTTTGATGAGCTCCCAGCAGGATTCACTTCAATTTACCTATCAACCAGACATTGAATGACGCAGTCATAAACCTGCCACACCGGTCCCTGTTTCAGATTACACTATGCACATCAAGCTTTATACACAACACAGGACACTGCCACCTCCGGATGATTCTTCGGAAATTATTCAACCGTTGTCGGATAATAAGTCTGTCTTGAGAAGTTGACAAAGGTAGTGACAGTCTAATCCGACATCAATGTAAATGCAGGCAGGCAGAAATGCAGTTGAAACATCGCATATTCCAAACCCCCCATCATATTGGCGAGTCAACGAATGAAACTGTTACATGTAGGCTGTTACATGTAGGCATTGTACAAAAAGGGTCAAAGCCGACTGTATTTCTTATAGGGGCTGGATCCCTCAACATCAGCAGGCCTCTAATGTGAACCCTGTATTAGACTGTGGTGGCTTTTGCTATATTCTTTGATTGGGTGTGCTGGGGTGATGGTGCTTGCACAACAGACAAAAAAAATACAACTCAACTCTGGACAAAAAAAATAATTAATAAACTGATTCAGAAGGCGAGCTCCTGCTTCCTTTCTATTTCCTGCTGCACTCTCCAGCAAGTATTAGAAAACAATAAACAGCCCTGAGTCCCTCTGTTTTGATTACATTTTGCGTATGGAGTAGGTACTTGATATTTCATTTTGGCCATAACATTAAAACCACACCAAATATTGTGCAGGGCCCATTTTTGCTTTCAAAACAGCTCTGCGGTGCATTGTCTGTTCTGACACCTTTCCATCAGAACCAGCATCAATCTTTACAGAAATTTTCTGCGGGATCAGTCATTTCCGTCTATGTAGGTCAATCAAATACTCTGTATGCATGCGTCAATACCAGGAAGAGTACCTTGTGTACCATTGTGTGCACAGTTCTACTTCACACAATCAAAGGAGAGGACAAACTGCTGTTCAAACATGGCTCCTTCCTCCCCCTCATCTAACATGTGCCTGTGGTGGCATGTTCTCTAGTCCTGGTAGTTTTCTTTCTTAGGTGCTATTGTCCATCTAAAAGCACCCCACTGCTGGGTCCAGGTTTATACATAAGCTCTGCAGCATGCCTGTCCTTTCTCTTCTTTTTAAATTTTACAGACAGTGACCATTTTGTAGTGGACATTTTAAATCTTTTCTTTGTAAGTACATCAAACAGGCAGACTTCTGACCAAGCAGCGCTGTCATGTCTTTTCATTTTTGGGGTATTGTATGCTAAGTAATTATTCTCAAGTCGAGTCAGGTATGAAGGGATTCAGCAACTCAGTGGGATACTGTGTGTGTGTGTGTGTCAATGTCGCTTTCTTTAATGTTTCTTTGATGTTTATATAAAAATGTGTCCCAGCCTTGAGCGTCCTGGTCCCTGTGCTGCATTCATCAGGAGTTCTTTAGTTTGATGACATTTAATCTGTTATTTTTCTTTAAGTTTTGAGGAAAGCAGGTCTGTCACTTGTGCTTTTGTCTTTGTTTGAAGATAAGCAACATATGGGTCATTTAGCAGATTCTATGGCTTCATTTGTGTCATTATGTTTTTGTCGATTGTTCTCGTTTTCAGACTCAGAATTAATTTTATCGCAGTACCTCTTCTTTTATAGTTTATTTTAGACAGTCAGCTATTTGAATTATCAAGTTATGCTTAGGGTACCAGTTTGGCTACGGGGTGGCCCTGGCAATACTTAATTACTGACAGTTGTGCCCACTTACCAAAATTCTGATACGGCCTTGAAGATGCAGAGTGTAAAATGTAGGCGTATGGCATAGAATAAATGGAATTTCATATTTATAACTCTGTTTGTTGTTAGTGTATATTCAGCGGAAAGGTCAAATGACTTTTTTAATATCTACAGAGGGTTCGGGTCCTCTTCCATGGTTGCCCAACTGTTGCTCCGCCATATTTATACAGTAGCCTGAACACTGGTTCTAGAGATGACATTTTGTATATTAGACTCTGTAAGAAAGTGGCAGAATTTTCGGTGAATAATGGTCTATTAGTGCAACGGTATCCGTCCCTGCCATCGGCCGGCCCGACCAGACGCTTTGACTGGCTTTGGGTCCGCTTGGAAAGACGATGATTGATCAAGAAAGAATACAAGAAGAAAATATCCTTTTTGAAAGGAAGTTACCTAAAACTTGGAAAAACTCTATATGTCCTTGTGCACAGTGTTTTTTAGAAACACCTGATTAAGAACTGGTTTTAAAAAATGCTACATGTCATCGGGCATGTATTAATTTTACAGTGAAGGTATTTTCATGTAGGGGAAATTATATTTTAATGTCACCCATATGGGTTGAATCCAAGCAACTGGACTTTTGTTTTGGCTTGAAGGCGTTTCACCTCTCGTGAGGCTTCTTCATTTCTAACTGGGTGGTGGGGAGTCAGAGATTTTTATACCTGCAGTACGTGTTGGTACATAGAGAGTCGTTGGCAGAAGGTCGTGCATAACTAATGTGGGTGGGTCGTCAGCAGTCGTTAGGGACAGAGTTGTGCTGGTTGTCTGCTGGGGTATCATGTTAGTGATTAGCGTAATGTGACTCCAGGTTTTGGACGATGGCGAAACCGTTTTGGGAGAGATCACAAATTAACCCATGTAACGCAAAAACTGCATTGTATGTGGGTCAACTAGCAGATGGTTATGGTGCCAGAATGGTTCTGTTTAAGACAAATAAACTTTGGTTAAGGTATGGTTGCGGTTAGAAAAGCTGGTGGTTGCAGACAGAACTGAGGTTTCTCTGATAAGATGCAAATTCCCCTGCAAGTGGTCACACAGGATGTCGTTGTTTCCTGCGTCAGCACTGAGCATCGCCTCTGGATAGTAATCACATGAGACAGAATGGTCCTATCTAATTGTAATCCCCTGCAGATACTGTTCTGTATAACTTTTAGTCTTGGATGGTTCCATGGTGTTGAAATTGCAATAAAGTCAATATAAGTTGCCAGAAGAATTTGATAAAATGAACCTTCATTTTGAATGATTACTGGTGAATGTGTTGATTTTAGCCAGGTAGCAGTTCTGCTCACACACATTTAGGTAGGTTCCAATCACAGCTGCAAATGAGGTGCAGTGGAACTCATTGGAACAGCAGATGAAGATCAGCCCAGAAAATGTACATAGATGGATGCATGGATGGATGGATGCATGATTGGATGTATGGAGGCATGGATGGATGGAGGCATGAATGGATGGATCCATGGATGAATAGATAGATGGATGGATGCATGAAGGGGTGCACACATGGATGGATGCATGAAGGGGTGCACACATGGATGGATGCATGGATGGATCTATCCCTCTCTGCACTAGGGACCATGACTGTGCACCACGCTATAAATCTGTCCAAAAGAAAAAGAAATGTGAGTAAAAAGAATAAAGTAGAGAAGGAAAAGAGTGTTTTATGGTAATGGCAGCGGTTGCTCACATTAAAGGCAGTAAGACAGGTGTCTCGCTTAGAGCGTATTTGCATTGTGTAACATAAAACTCTTGGCTGCTGAGTTTTGTCTTTTGTTGTGTTGGTGTGTTGTCTTTTGTGTAGAACATCACAAAGGACTTTGTTGACGTGACGCAGGTATGAAACAGACTCAATTGAATGCCTCTTTTTCCCACTCATGTTTTTGCATTGTTTTAACAGAGGCATGTCAGGCAGCCTGCAGAGTGGATCACTTTGTGTTTTGCTCTGTTGAAGTCCTGGCACTCTCCTCTGTAATCCACAACTGTCAGAAAAAATGTCTGCCTTTAGCTCCTTTTTTTTCCTGTCCTTTTAAAACAACATCCCTTGAATGTTCATCAGAGACATTTGGATAGATTATATCAGCAGTGGTCAGGTCACGATCCATCACTAAGCTGCAGCGCATTTGCTACCAGGCTGCAAACCGGTACCGGGCCGTAATGATTCGGGGGAGAAAGAGATCACTGAATAATAAGCAATTTTAGGATAACTACTGTTGCAGTGTTTACATTGAGCTTCTGCCTGTCCGTCAATGCCATTGCAAAGCGCGACCTGCTGAACTCCCTTTGTCAATTTTAGCAGAAGTGGACAACCCACATGGGTGATATCTGGTCAGCTATTTTCTTGTGAGCACCTCACCGCTACATCCCTAACCTATCGGCTAGAACTGAAGAGACCTCCCGGATGAGAGGTGAAACATCTTCAACATTAAACAGTAAGCCCAGTTGCTTCTGTTTAAATCGTCAGGGAAACACACACATACCAACAACTGTCTTCAGATTTGCATATCAAGCCAAACTGGATTTTTTGGCGACAGCCTTCTTATTTTACATGTTCCAAACGTGTCATGTGATACATTAGGCAACATTTCATCCTGAAGTTGACATGTTGGGACCAGGAAAAAATGGGCAAGCGTAAGGATCTGTGTAACATAGACACGGGCTTAATTGTGGTGTTAAGACGACAAGGACCAAGCTACTATGATATGACAGCATTAGATTTTACTCACACACTGAATTATGGTCCTGCTAGAAGGGTCTCAGAGCATCGAGAAGCTGTTTTAGCAGCAAAAAGGGCAATTACACATTATTAAGCTGGTGGTTATAATGGTATGGCTAATCAACCACCCCTGTTTTGCCGGTCGACAAGACTGCTATTAATATTGCGGCATTAAGTCTGTGCACACATTATTGCACACTCCCGTATGTAATTATCAGCCAACAAGAAACTACCCTACATGCACTCATAGTGTCATATGGTTAGCGGCGGTGCAGCTAATGTGCAGCCCTCCTGGCTCGGTTGTTTTCCACCTCAGGAGACCTTTTCACCTCAGGGTCAAATTATTCTTTAAAAACATTCATAGCCACTGAGCAATACGGTTATTTTCATCCGTTCCTGGAGGCCACAGAGCTCCATTATGACCACACAGGTCCAAGAGGGGATCCAGCTCCATCTAATTGCACCTGACCTCTCCCCTCCTTCCTCTCGTCGTCCACTTCCCCAAAAGGCTCTGTGAATTGGAGGGACAGTGTAATCAGTGGTGTGACTCGGTTTGTAAGTGATGGTATCGATTGTCTGGGATTGAAGAGTCAGTCTTAATACGAATTGGATTCAGGAATGGCGACAGTGCTTGAGGCGAGAGGGGTTTTTATAACGAGGATGGATGGACAAGGCGGGTGGAGGGAAAACTGGTATCTGCTCTCAGCTGGAAACAACCGCCTCAATCAAAAGACAACATGGTGCAGAGACTTGTGATTTAACTGGTCAATCCCTCAACGAGGCGATAATTACGGTTTGAAAAGTGTTGCAAATTTACCATAACATGTCTGCTGTGCCCTGGAGGTAGTTAACTGAATTCTGGGGTTAATAAAAGTAAAAGTCAAATGCCTTTTTGTCTCAGACTAAGTGAGACAGAATCCTCGGCTTTGGAGAAAATAAACGTAGTTGGATGACACAGCTAAAGCAGCCGTCTCACCGTCAATTCAGCGTTCAGTCTGTGTCCATTCAGTTAGGTTTATTGGATTTGTTCATATATATTGAGCAGCAAGTGAAAAAACTGTAAGCAGCGAATTAGTAAAATAATCTTACATCAACTGTATAATCTTAATTTCTGGACCCTGCACTGAAATATGAGAACTTGTATGTGAACACATGAATGCCTCACAAGCTAGTCAGGATTTACTGTTTAGTTAAAAGGTGCAACGTTTGCAATTTTCTTGGCCGATACCGATTTTGTCCAGTTCTGATTTTTTATTTAAAGTTTTAAAATCAGAATGAGTAACATATATTAAATGCTTTCATTTTGAAGGATTACTATGGAAGAAAGGCTGGTCAGCATTGTGTATTTATTCTGACCTGTTGAAATAAATGTACCGTCAATCCTCTCTGTTGTGAGTTTCTTGAATCAATTGTATGACTTTTCGAAGTGAAAATAAAACCTTGGAAGCCTCGTTCAGTCTATCATATGTTATATGTTCTTTTTTCAGGACTCATGGCTGGTTCCGTTTTGTCACTAATTTGAGCTACTCTGCCAACTTTAGCTTTTTGAAGCATGCTATATTCTTTGGGTTGATTAAATTTGAAGTGTATGATTGAGTTAATGGTGCCGAACCTTTTCAGGGTTGTTCCGTTGCAGCTTCTTTTGTCCTTACTGTTGTTACAAAATGCGAGCTTTGGGTTTTCTGGTTTACTGATGTTTGGTGATGGTTGTAACCGGCACGGAACCGGCTGAGTGAGGCTGCTCGACGGATTGCCAATTTATTCAAACTAAACACTCTGCCCTCGAGGAGCCACTAGTATAATTACTTTCTTTAAACTGTTTTCCAGGACATGGTTGCAGGGATATTTTCAAAGTCTACAATCAACATAACTGATGTTCAGTAATAGCTAATAGTTGCAGTTCTAGTCCATGCAAACATATGGATGGGTTTGAGGTTATTTCAGGCCAGTCACCCACACCACACTGGGTAAACCGTTCACATTTAATACACGTTAGCTTTTAGTTGGAAAGGAATCAGCCCTGATTTGACAACATTGTTGGAGATTGTTGTTTTGTAGTATTTTATCAAATCTGATATGACAGACAATGTTATTTCTGGCAGCGCAGTAGTGTAGTGGTTGCCACAATGATCTCAGTGATAATGTTCCTGGTTCAAATCCAAGGGAGTTATTATGTGTTTCCTGTATCGTGTCAAGGATTTAATCATAGGCTCCATCTGGCCAACCCCAGGCAAGTGGTTACAGAAAACAGACAGATGTTGGCTTCAGAAGGATAACAGGCTTTTAAGTCCAACCAAATTCAGCGTTTGTCCAATGTTGATGTCAAACCAAAGTTGAGGTTTAACAATGAAAGTCTTCCTGACCTTACATTTACGTCCTCTGCTGGCTGGAATTTCATTGTACAATTCAAAGCTAGGATAGTTGTACCCTGATGTCTCTCCTTGAGATTAATGGTCTAACCCCAAACAGATAAAAAGTCCCAGTCTGAGGGCATAAAAATGTGCATGTACCCTGATGTCAACTGTCGGTTTTTGGGCTATGGTTTTGAACCCTAAAGTTTGTCATCGTGACTGCTACCATGTTGGGGTCTTCTTTGGATGAGTCAGTGGAGATAGGAAGGATCCACAGTACCAAATAACCTCTTGAAAAAAATACTGAGTTAGTGACCTGTCAGTCAAAACGTAGCCATGCCCTAAACTTTACAGCATGGACACCTACTTTAGGCCCTGAACTACATCCCCGCTTTATCATCTATATTACCATAAATAGGACCACAATTTAAATCAATTAACAGGGGGGTGTCTTTCAACTTTAAAGTAGATAGCATCTTTCGGAAACCAGTGTAGTCGCTTCACCTGCTGAAAATGAGAAATAAATTTCATACCGCATCATCCATATTTTACACAGCCAGTGGATACAAATAGTTTGCATGAATGCACTCTCATAAAACAGGCCTGCAAGTACGTTCTTTCAGGAAGTTTTTAATATTCAGAATCTGTCCGAGGGCTTTTTATTCAACTACATATTCCTTAAACAAATATATGAGGTATATTTTTGATTTATTTCAGTAACATACGATACAATTCAGCCAGGACCCTGAACCGGATAAGCGGTTACGGATAATGAATGAATGGGTACAATTTATATATCGGTAAATACAGTTTAATGCAGGACGGTTGTCTTGAATTGCGTTGAGTAGTATAGCAGAAATACTTCGTAATACTCATATGCACTCTAAAGTATATAACAGGATGTGTGGATGTGTATCTTCATATGCATGTGTCGGCAAAGATGCATTCAGCTGTTTCACACGGCATGTCTCTAAGGAGTTTTGGGGGGAAACACACCCTCCCACTCTTGTTCAGCACGCAAACACACAAACAAAACCCTGAGATTTTTTGCCTTGACAATCTGGGATTGTGTGGGTGAGAACGACGCGTCAGTCACAACATAACACGATAATATGTCGTTTCTTTGTCTTTACTTGTTTGAAGGAAAAATCGGATTGTGAGGAAGTGCTTACCCTCAGCCTGCATGCCGATACAAACTCCGACTTTTTTGACAGTATAGACTTGTGTTTTCAGCCATGGCTGGCAGAGAAATAATAAAGTCAGTAATTCCTTAAAATCAAACTTCTTCAAAAGTTTATGCGAGTACGCCCAAAACACCAACAGTCACACAGAAGCTGCACAACTTCTTGGAGCGTCACCTTCTCCTTCTTCTCAGATCTGAGACCTGAAAATAGTTACTTGTCTGGCGCAGCAGGCACGCTTTAATATCAGTTGGTTAATTTGTTTGTTCCTTCCAGCAAGGTGGAAAAGAGTTCAGGCGCCGCCGCAGAGCCTTTCATGCCTTTCATTCCTGGAGGGGAATAGCTCCATTTTATTTATAGAGCCTCATTTATTGCAAATGTTAGATGTGCTGGGTTTGATTGGGTTTAATTAGAAAGCAGGCGTTTGTTTAAGAGGAGTACGGATAGAGGGGTGGGTGGGATGAGGTGCACTGCCTCAGGTTTCACAGTGACGTTATAATCTGGGACGGCAGATATGAGGCCTCCAGTATGATTAATGAGCAATATTTAGTTTAACAAGGAAGAGGAGGGTTGGTTTTTTTTAAACATTCCTGCACAAAGTGAATTTCCAGATCATATTTAATATAATTTTGTTGTTGTGTTGCAACTCTGATCATCCATGAAAAACCTGCAAAGATCCTTCGTGGCAATTTATCCAAATCGGTTCAGCCTTCAGTTGAGCTGAAAGTCTTCTCTTTGATCGATAAGTCACTGCTGTCATTACCCATATCTTTTATTTTTAACTTTCTAATCAGTCAAGCACATATAAGTGTTGATTTCAGCGTGAATGTGACGGTACGCGTCCCTGCATTCACGCTGGTTAATGGTGTCTAGGCTGAATAAAGCAAATATATGGATATGAAAAAAGCTAAATTTTGATGCATGAATATCAAAGAAATGTTTTGAAAGTCAAGTCCACTGCTGTCAACCTCACCAGAGACACACAGACACTAAACTGACATTGGTTGTTAACTAGGCCTGAGCTGTCATCTCAACAGGAAGAGTCTTGTTGTTCTTCTTCTTTGGGCTGTTTCCTCTAGGGATCGCCACAGTGGATCATGCATCTTCTTCTGTCACACCAACTAACTGCATGTGTTACCTCACCACATCCAGAAACCTCCTTTTTGGTCTTCCCCTTTTTCTCCTGCCTGGCACCTCCATCTCCAGCATCCTTCCACCAATAGATCCACTATCCCTCCTTTTCACATGTCCAAACCATCTCAATGTGGCCTTTTTTACTCTGTATCCAAGAAGTCTAACCTGGGCTGTCCCTCTGATGTGCTCATTTCTAATCATGTCCATCCTCTTCACTCCGAGAGAAAATCTTCATCTCTGGCACATCCAGCTCTGCTTCCTGTCTTTTGGTCCGAGCAGCCATCTCTAAACCATACAGAAGGCATGGCCTCACTATTGTCTTTTAAACCTTTCTCTTCACTTTTGCTGCTGCCACTCTGTCACAGATAACTCCTGACTCTCTTCTCCACCCCGACTGCACTCGCTTCCTCACCTCTATTCCACACTCCCCGTTGCTCTGAACAGTTGACCCCAAGTACTTAAGCTCCTGCACCTTCTTCACCTCTACTTCGTCATCCTCACCATTGCAGGTGCCTCCCTTTCATTCACTCATGTATTCTGTTTTACTGCGACTGACCTTCATTTATTTTCTCTCCAGCGCATACCTCCACCTCTCCGGGTTTTCTTCCACCTGCTCCCTGCTCTCACTACAGATCACAATGTCATCCCTGAACATCGTAGTCCATGGCGACTACTGCCAGACCTCATCTGTCAGACTTTCCATCACCATAGCGAACAAGAAGGAGCTTAGGGCCGATCCTTGATGCAGTCTCACCTCTACCTTGAACCCATCCGTGACTCCTATTACACACATCACAGTTGACATATTCTTCCCATACATATCCTGTACAACTCTAACATACTTCTGTCATTCCAGACATCCTCATGCAAAACCACGATTCCTCCCTCGGCACCCTGTCGTACACTTTCTCTAAATCCACCACAAAGACAGAATGCAACTCCTTCTGACCTTCTCTGTACTTCTCCATCAGCACCCTGTAAGCAAACATTGCCTCACTAGAGCTCTTTCTGGGCATGAAACCATACCACACCGCTGTAGGTGCTACAGCTCTGATCGCCGTTGTTCTTTAAAAACAGCACCAGTAAAGTTTTCTTACACTCCTGGGGCATCCTCTCATTCCTCTATCTTTCTGTCTGACGGTGGCTTTTGAGCTGAAACCAGTTATAAGCAAATTAGGGCTATGATGCCACAGTTTTCACAAGAGTTGAGTTTTGCCAATTTACACTGAGACAGAAACGGTCACACTTTGAAAAGATTACACTCTGGGACCCGTTCTCTAAAGTCTTCAGGTCCGGAACACGGCATTGCCGTGTAAGTGACGGGCCAAAACGAATCAAAAGTTTATCTTTTTATGTGAGAATCACTGCGGTTCCAACATTTGCTGAGTTTTCCTAGTATTGAGCTCATTACTGATTCATTTTGTGTATTCCATCAACAATAACACAGTAATCTAGACAAGTGCCATTTTCTTTATCTTCCTCCATCATGGCCTTTATCACTCTCTATCTCTCTCTTTGTTATTGTGCTATAGTGGAAAAAAGTGATTAGCACACTTAGATGGCACAATAGACACCCAGAGCCTCTGGGCAAATTGTTTCACCATAATTTCTTTGTTAATTGCTTCTCTGGGGAGGCATGAGAGTGAGAGAAGCCCTGGGGAACTGAGTCTTGTTACATTCACACACTGGCTTGCTTTTAGGAGACACTCACTCCCTTCATAACATATCAGTTCCCTCCTCCTCCTCCTACATTTTTTCCTATTAACTTGTGGCTTCTTCCTCATTTTCGTTCCGGTATAAAAACCTGTCCCTTTTTACCCTTTTCTCCCCTCGCCTATTTTCTCCTCTCCTCTCACTTCTGTTTCACACTAACATCCCATTCTTTCAAACTCTGCCCTCTCTCATTTATACCCTGCTGGTTTCTTCACCACCCCTCCCTCCATGCTCTCCTCCTCCTCCTCCTTCCTCTCCCCTGCCGGGTCACTCCATCGGTCTTTGCTGCTGCAGTTCTTCGTTGCACCTTGACAGCAAAATGTAGCACCAGCCAGCATCCTTGCGTCGCTGATGTATGCCCCTTGACAGATATGGTATCTTTAGACGCGTCAGACAGCCATCATAGAGCGAGTGAAAAGCCGCGAGGTAGCACGCTCCCTCTCTGTCTGTGCCCTGAGGTGAATTACGCACGTTCTTGCCCAGAATGAAGGAAAATGGAACAGTTAAACATTAAGAGCGCTTTGAGGCGTCTTCTCCGACAAGTCAGGGTTATTTTTCGTGTCATCTTCTCTGACATGGAAATCAGTTGCTCAGAAATGTACAATAATTTGTCTATTTTATGTTACAAACATCTCTTTCGGCCATCCCTCATTGGCCAGTATCTTAATATGCAAGGTTTGGAATGGTTTCTTCTCTAATGTAGTTTTGTATTCACAGGAGCTTTGTAAGAACTTTTTAGCCTTCGCCCTTGTTAAATTTGTTTGCGGAGACTTTGTGGATTTTCAAACCGTAATTTAATTATACACTCACTATAGGTCTCTCTGGTTAGGGGCATTAGCTAATTGACATCAATTCAATCCAGTGAAATGGATTTGGTTATTAAAAAAAAAAAAGAAAAAAGGAAAGGAGTCATGATACTTTTAGAGCTTGCATTTTCCATCTGTTCGTTGCATTTACTTTCTTTTTAAGTGTATTTATGTTCCCGCTGAAGGAGATTTGTAGGTTTGCCCTTCTCCATCTGTATGTACAGGCATATATAACTGTGTGTGGTCCATCCACAAAAAGAAACCTGGATGGAATTAGAAGGTATGTTGGCTTCCTTTTCTTTGAATTTCTCATTTTCTGTACATTTAGACCTTTAACTGTCCTGTGTGTTATTTTTTCAAGTAATAGCTTCTCTGTTTTAGTCTCTTGGCCAAAGTTGACATATAGGGTTTTCTTTTTCCGTCCATATATATATACCTGTGAACATAATGGGGCACCATTAATCGCCATGTCCTCAAAAGAAGCCGTACAGGATTTGAAGTCGTGTGTGAAATTTCACACATGGCTCTAAAGCACATGTTTCAAACTCAAGGCCCGCGGGCCACATCCGGTCCCCAAAACAATTATATCCGTACCGCGAAACAATCTAATTTTCATAATAACTGGCCCGCTGGTATTCAGAACAAACACCACAGATACTAAAAATCCCAGAATGCACTGCGACAGCAGGCGAGTCAGTTAAGAGTGCCAGCGCTTCTCCCTGCACACCTTTTGTCAGATACAACATTTATCGAGTTACTCTAATAAACTTTAGGCTAATCCCTAGAACAGAGGCTGCGGAGCCTGGGAGGGGATATAGATGAGAAAAAAAATTAAATTATGACTAATAAACAGATTGCTTAGTCGCAAGTGTTTATTAGTAATTAGATCGCACCTTTTAATTAACTGTCGAGGGGCGTTCATGTCCTCCAGCCGTTCAATATGTGTCAGTGTTGTTGTGTTAAAAACAAGAAAACATATTAAGTTGCATACACTTAATGTGAAATGCACCTGGAGGTTATTCATGCACCTTAATGTTTTCTGAGGAGCAGCTGCCCTAGACTGCAGGAACAGATATGAGGAGCAACAGTCTACTTTTACTGGTTTATTTTGACAGAAGAAAGAAACGACTAAAGCAGCCCAGCCATTGAACAAGGGTCATATAAAGTTATTTGTGGTTGATGTTGTGTATTAAAAACTTACGTTTTTAGATTTAATTTTTAACCTGAAAAATCTTATTTTCTGGCTTTTCTTGACGCCTGTGAATAAAAACTTTTCATTGGAAATTATTCCGTGAAACTCGGCTGATAGAGAAGGAGACATAGAAATTGTTTATGCTGGTCTATTTTGAATTTAATCTGCAATTTGAGTATTTTCTATTCCGTTGGTTTGTCCGGGATTCAATAAAATGAATAAATAAAATATGAATAAAATAACCATAAAACCTCAGGTTAAAACATGGCCTATTTGAGTCCTGATCGGCCCTTGATGTGGACTCCATCTGTGTTTGAGTTTGACATCGCTGCTGTAAGGTTTCATATTTCATAATCTGTGCTTTCATTCTTCATACATTTTAAAGAGAGGCAGGAGCATTTGTGTCTCTTTTAATTTTGTGACATACACAGAAAAAATCTGCCATCAATTCCTCGACAAATAATATATATATATATATAATACTTTGCATAGTCAAAAGTTTAATTGTGTGTCATTTCATTGCATCTTGAGCTGTAATTCTATCAGTTAGTTGTTCCATTACATGTTTTTAATTCACACTTTTTAACACTGTCATTTGTCTTGTGTTGGTGGTTTACTGACGGTGAAATTGGCAGTCTTCATAAAGAGTCGTATGATAAAGATACCACAGTGCCACACATTACTCATAGCCTTCAGTCAGAGCCCAGAATGTTGGTGATGATTTCCGCAAAACTGCAAAAATATCTGCATTTCTTGCCCCACGTTGTCTTCAACATAGTTAGGCTGCAAACGAGCATTTGCTCTTACTGTGCGATATAATAAAGAATCTAATTACATTCTTCCGGCAGTGCTCTCCCTAAGTACATTAAGACAAAGTGTCCTCTGAAATGCTCTCAAATCTTTTACCCATTCGTATATAATGCTTTTTGTATAATGACGTCTTCCAAAATAGCTTAAATTATCCCTTTCTTTAATCGAGCTTTAAATTGTATTTATTTCTTTTGCTTGAATATCTCTTCACTGCGGTGGTTTTGGTTAATGTTTTATAGTTTTAAGTTTCAACAGTAGGGAGATTGTTCTCAATAGAAAAATCAAATCAGGCGTGTCTGCTTATTGATCGTGTTAACTCGATAATTCGAAAACTATTTCATCGATCATCTTCATTTTCAAATTTTAAGCCCCCATAGAACTTTGTGCGAGGAAGAACTGGATTTATTTTGGGAACGGTTGGTTGCCTATTTCATTACCTACACTAGGTGCTTTACCTCCTAAAGTTTTTGGGCTCCAATTTCAATCAATCTATCTTAAATATATTTTATGTTACCTGGTGCATACGCTCTATCTTGTATATATTATACAAGAAAAACACAGTTTTTCTGACATATCTTTACATTTAATTTAAAGAGTTAGATCAGGAGAATTGCTTGTATGATGCAGGGTATTGGGGGCTGTTGGGGGATATTCCCTTGTTGTCGGGGATGATAGTATAGGCTTAGTTTGATTTGGAATTTATGCTAAGTTGTCTCTAAAAAAAATAATGCCATTAAATTAATCAAAAGATAATCATGTGTTCGTTGGCCAGCCACTTTATAAACTGAGCGGGGAAATGAGTGTCTATCAATAGGTGGCAATATTGTTTGGATGGTTGGAAGTTTTCATTCTTATTGGAAGTCCGATTCAGTTTTCATTCGGACTATTTGATTATAGTTATAACCTGGTTGTAGAACCGCATTCACTTCTACAAGTAAAGAGTGAACGTCATATTAAGGTCTGACATAGCAGCATGTTGGAGGACAAATATATCCTTAAATATTTTGTAAGAAATTGATTCTATAAAACCACTTAAAAATCCTTCTCTGTAGGAATGGGATTGGCACAGTTTTCAGGGTGGTGGCTCTGTACACTAGCAAACAATCGGGGCTATCGTAATGACCTCATACCTGTGGATAGCAGGGCTGCTAAAAGCCAGCATGAACGGTCGAGCTCCCAATACCACATAAAAGGTTAAATGTGAACAGTTTTTCTTGACAATCCCAACCTCTTAAAATAAAATTCACCGTTTAGAACATGAGTGGGTGGCATGCAGCTACTTTCCGACACCTTTAGGCGTTAATCAATGTTCACACTTTTTAAGGTCTGGAACAAAATTTGTGAACTGATGACTCAAAGGTGATGATCTGGCTGTCAATTATGGAAATGTCCAACAATAATTTTAGAAACAATTACGTCTGGCCTTTAGAAGAAAAAAAAGCTGTTTGCTAAATGACAGGGTTGCTGTACTGATAAGCCTCCACGGCCTATTCATTTCCAGAGTCAATTCTAATAAGTTGAAATCAAGGACCTTTTAATCATGCGGCACAGAGTGAATAGGTGACCTTTGGTGGCTAGGACTGTTTGGTTAAACGGCAGTGGCTTTTATTGGTTACAGACAGAAAGGGCATGTATTGATGGGAGCTGAGGAAGGAGACAGAATATTCACACATTGTGTTTAAGATTTTACTGCATACTTAATTTAAAACGTTCATCACGTTACTTATGAGGAAGCATAGCTATTATGCTTATCAAGTCCATTTGTAACAGGCCAAGCAGGGTATTCCAAACAAACATCCGTCTCCCCAGCAGCATACGTCAGCTGATTCCGATGGTCTAATGGCCAGGGCATTTCCCAGGCCATTAGAGATATGTAGTCCATCCAAATTCTTGGTCCCCTCCAAATTTTATCTCCATGTATATCCTCCAAAGCCAGGCGTCCAGGAGACTTCATAATTGGATGCCCAAACCACCTCAACTGGCGCCTTTTGATCTAAAGGAGAAGTGACTCCCCTGCAAGCTTCCACCGGATCTTCGAGCTCCTCTGAGGCTGAGCCCTAACACCCAACAGAGGATCTAATTTCAGCCACTTGTATTTGTGACCTCATTATTTCCATCACTCCCCAGAGCTCATGACTATAGGTTAGGGTGTGTGAAGAGAAGTTTAAGTATCTTGTGGTCTCATATCATAGTACACATACCACTGCAATGATCAATAATAAACATATCTGTTTAGCTTTCCCGAAGAATGCACCAACACACCACATAGTTTTGCAGAAATATTTACTTTAGTTTTTGCTTAAATAGTGAACATTTCAAAGAAAGTTATTAACCAAAAATTCTTTCCAGCCCATTCCTCAAATAACCAACCAACCAACCAGCAAACCAAAGCTGCACACTATATCAAGCAACTTCACAACCATCACACCAAACTGCTAACCACACAATCAACCAACCCCCCTCAACCCCCAAACCCCCAACTAACCCACATATCATTGAACAGGGCAACATACCTCTCTGTTAATAGACTTTATCTTTAACCTACTGCAGCTCTCTTACAGACTCTTAGTTTGTGCCTTTGCTTCTTGACCCAAATAAAAACGCTTTTATCACCCTCCTGGTTCTAATGATTTCTCATGCACCCTGAGGTGTATCTATGAGTCACAGAGGTACTATCTGATCCAGACTACCACTGAGTTGTAATTATAACACATATACTTTACTTAATGACTTAGGGCGGACATCAATCCACACGTTCCTGCAGGTTTATTTATTAACCGGTCTTAAAATATGACACCCCAGCAGAACTCTCACTTTACTTAAAACTCTCTTTGTCTCTCAGTCTCATGCTCTCCATCTTCTTCTTTTTTTTTTTTTACAAGAAGTGAACTGCTTTGCATATTCCCTGACACAGTAATCGCATATTTAACCGGCAATGATCCTACGGGCAAAATGCAAAAATAAAGTTGCTCAAAATGTTCCTTGTGTTATGAGGATGATTCATGCAAAAATAAGCATACAATAGGTTAGTGGTCAAGGGAGTGAAGAGTCTGCACTCTATGGTATTTTTAGGATGGTGTGCTTTGGCGGGCTCCACTTTCATACTTTAAGTGGTTGACAGCTTTGGCCGCTAAGAAACTTCACGAGGTCTTAAAGGCATGACCCTTCCTCCAAAAGTCCAAAAACATGCAGGTGGATTGGTGATCCTAACTTGTCTTTAGGCATGGATGTGTGCGTGGGTGGTTGTCGGTCTCAATGTGTCGTCACCTGTGATGAGCTGGTGGCTTGTCCAGAATGTGCCATACCTCTCGCCCAGTGTCACCTGGGATAGGCTCCAGCTCCCTCCTCCCTCCTACCATGACCCTGAACAAGTTAAGCCGTTAATTAAATGAATGGATGAATGATTACCAAAGGAAACTAAGACTTTTGCTGACATCCCCGACAAGAATAGGATGTCCCCGAAGACCCCATAATCCCCTGCATTGTCCAAGCGATCCCTCTCATTGACCTCAATAATTTTGACAAGTTTTGTCCGGAAAACAGTGTTTTTCGTAAAAAAGGTCTCCTTACTGAGTTAAATTTGAGCTGTCAGAGTAAAATATGATATATACAAGATAGATATCCTCTGGTTAATTCATATGCACCAAATTTGGACTAAATCCGACCAAAAGTTGAGAAATTATTGCCCAACCATTTTGGAGATTAAACTCCCCCTTGTGTCAGCAATAAACAACCAAACTTTCCCTAAATCAATGCAGTCCTTCCACGCATTACGGTCTATGTGGGTAAAAAAATTTGAAAATGATCCATCAAACAGTTTTTGAGTTATCGTGTTAAAAAGATTATCTGCAGAAGTGCTGGCAGCGATGCCGATCCCATAATATCCTAGACTTTTTGGGCATATGACAATGCACCAACAAAGGCACAGATGAAGAACACTATAAGCTACTAGGCAGTATTGGATTAAAAATTTTGAAAAATTAAATTCTGATTTATTTACAATTCTTAGGCTTAAAGATTTCCACGACGGCTTTAGTGATTAATACTGAGTGTAAGAACTGAATGACAGCCACTATTTGACCCAGACAGGGCACCTTCAGTTGGAGAGATGAAATCCTGAGGAATTTATGGGGAAGGAACTTCTGAGGATGAGAAGCACACCAGTAACACATTAACTTCTTATCATAAAACCCAACAGACACTCTGTGACTATGTTTTACCTTTCTGTTTACTTTACTGTTGTGAAGGCCTTATTTTTGACTCACTGCAACAGTGAAAGTAACCAAAACAACAAAAGTTACCTGTCTGTCTGTGGGAGAGGGAAATGAGGCCATGTCTGCCACACATTTGTGTTTGTGTGTGAACATACACACACAAACACAAATGTACGAATTTTGAATGTATATATGTACAGGTTAATGCCTGCAGGCTGCATACTTGCATACAAGGAGTCCACAGTGCCACCCCCCCCACGCACCCTTACCAACACGTACAGGATATTCTACGCTTTCTCGCTCACCGGCACAAGCTCCCAGAAATCCATTTTTCATCCTCAAATATACCCATAGGCACACACACATATGCTCAGTCCCTCGGGGACTGTGGAGTAAATCAGTGAGTGGAGTTCTGTTGAGCGATGGTGACAGGATAGACAGGATGGATAGATGATCGGAGGGAGAGGAAGATGAAAACTGAAAATGGATTTCAGAAGCATACCTTCTGGATTCAGTGTGTGTGTTTGTGTTTGTGTGTGGCAGAGACTCGGAGGTCTGCCGTCTACCTACTCTGACGATGGCTTGGACGTGATACGACAGAATGGTGGGGGAGAGCGTTTCATTTTATATGTTGTTTGGTGTCATTCAACATTCATACATATTCATTGTGTTTATGTACAAATATATATAAAACTGAAGTCTCACGTGTGCACATACACACCTGAACGCTCTGTCTGTTTCTCCCACTCTTTGTCACTTCCTACATCAAGTACACGCACACACATAAAGGCTGCAGCCTCCTCCAGCAGAGTGTCAACCACTCTGTATCTCCACTGCTTCCATACAGAACCAGAGTGACAGCTGCATCATTACTGCTGTTGAAGGTGTGTGTGTTTGTATGTGTCTGTATGTTGGTGCGTGTGTGTGGGTAGGCTTTAAGATGCACTCTCTGTCCGTGCAATGAATTGCCAGCATGTGTCTCTGTGTGTGTGCGTGTAGGAGTGTGTCTAGGTGTGTGTATGTTTGTGTGTGTGTGGGTAGGCTTTACGATACACTCTCTGTCCGTGCACTGACTTGCCACCGTGTGGATGCGTGTAGGAGTGTGTGTAGGTGTGTGTAGCCATTACGTCAATCTGTTCCCTCTTGACAAAGTGGAAAGTTTCTTACCAACTCCTCCACATGTATTTTGGATCTCTATCTTTGAGACTTTTATGTCTGCACAAGTGTGTGCGAGTGTCAGAGGGAGAGAGAGAGAAAGAGAGAGAGACTGTGGAGTAATGGCGGAAGAAAAGCGTACGGAGAGGGCATGCGATGCTGGCGAAATGACAAGGAACGATTGGAGAATACGTGAAAAAAAAGATGGCCTGCCAGAGCAGAGACGGGGAATTGAACGAGTCAAACTAGAGCAAGAGAAAATAAAAACATTTAAGTTGAATAATACATGAGAAGAAACAGTAGTTGCAGTTGCGAGCCTTTGAATGAGCATCAGAAGTTTCAGACAAGAACATTTGTGCTGTTGACAGGACAGGCTTTAGGAGGACATTTGGGGTTTTTGAACCTCTTGAAAATGTCCTGATCCACTGGCAGTGGAGATATCACCCGAGATGCTCTGTTAGATGTCATATATAATAAACTGGATAACATTTATTCAGCCAAAATGAAAGATTTGTCACAGAGGGCTTCTCGACACGAAGCATTTCATATTTTACTGTCAAATATGCTTTTAGACAGTAAAAACAAAAAATCGGACTTCTATCTTATTTCATGATACAATTTTTGTTTTTCATGGAAATTAATAGTTTTTAATAATATTAGCTCAACTTTTTGGTAAATCATTTTTTTTTAGAAAACTATTCAACACTTATTAGACTTTGTTTGGTTGTAACAAGTTACAGAATTCTGTTTAGTAAGTCCTCACATGGTGTAATATGCCAAAAAAAAAAACTACGTATGGAATTGAACTTTCACAATAGCCTTAATAAATACCTCCTCCAGCGAGGCTTCTCTGACCCATGGTTTCCCCCAGGGCTCCATCATTGGTCCGTTATTCTTTAGTGTATGCATACTGCTACTGGGCCATAATATAAACACGTTCAAGAACATTTTTCACTAAGAAAAAGGGACTCAGTTCAGTAAAACATCACCTTGGCCAAGGTCGAAGTGAAGCAACCGAACTTTGAACTGACAAATAGAGGTGGCCTCTGTCCAGATCAAACTAATTAATGGTTTGGTCTTAACAGTGTGTTAGCATTCTCTTTCTCTGATGGATCAGACTGTTGGACCAATGAGAGGAAGTTACAGCATCACCACTGACCCAGGCTGAGGGCCAGGGAGGATCAGGGAGGATCAGGGCCTCACTCTCTGGATCAGTCTCCCTGAGGAGAAGCTAATCCTATTCTTTTGAAATCACATCTCTGTAAGTGCATTTTTACTGGGATCTTGGTCTGTATCTTATCTAAGTCAAATCATAAGTCTTTTATATGCGTTCTGTGTTTTATTGTTATTTCAAATGTTTCATATTGTTTATTTTACTATTTTTCAAATATGCCGAAAGCAATATTTATTTATGCTGTCCATAAATGTTATCAATGTTTGTCTTTTATTTTATTTTGCACTGTATACCACTTTGTAACATTGTCATGAAAGTACAATATAAAAGAAAAGTCTAGATATTATCGTTATTGATAAATGGAGGAAGATGAAAAAGGAATGGAGGATGTGGAAAATGAGTCGGGAGAGGAATGGGGGTGGTATTTATATGTGCCTTGGTCAGACAAGCAAATCAATGGTCGGCTGAAAACCATACAAAACAATGATTTTAATATCTGTTAGGATGAGAGAAAGATCTTATGAGAGTTACGCCAAATTGAATATGCAATCAGTCAGGTATAAGAAGACACACCTCATGAAATGTCATTTAGTGCGCTTTAACCAAAGCGAGCCGCATCAAATGTAAACAAAAAACATTAGTTTGGACCTCGCTTCCGATTGTCAGGTGTGAGAGCACTTTTAGTTTTTGAAGAAAATACAGAGGTATAAGATCTAAGAATTTAGAACACTAGTGAACACGTGCAACTCTCAAGGGGGAAGAGATGAGAATCTCTCTTGAGAGAACAAGTCTTAGATCGGGCAGATATCTCAAAAATAAATCATTTGAGTTTAAAATTTGATGTCGTGGTTGATCTTTGACCAAACAGGATTTGATAACATTTTTCCAGATTAACCAGTATGGAAAATCTGATTGGGGAATATGCTCTTTGAAATAGCATATGTGCTAATTTTGCCATTAAAAAAAAATGCTTTGAAAAAGTGGAGATATGAAAGCCATCTTGTGAGAGGAGACATTTCAAAGGCAACAAATCTCTCTGCAGGGACAAATTTGTCTCTGCTTCCTCTTCGTGTCCTCTGCTGTCTAACGCCTTGTCCACATTCATTCTATCAGTCTGCTGGTTTCACCCACTCACTCATTCATTTCTAATGACCCGCATGTGTTCTCTAACTGCACTAACAACAGACTGCTGCAGTGTATTATAAGAAACGTGCATCAGATTTATGCAAAACCTGCATCAAATCCAGTCCCCTCAGATGAGTTTTCCTTAATGGTTGTCTAAGATGTTAGATGTTTAGTTTGATGCTTTGGCTACTAATTGACTAGCATGTTAATGTGGCAGATGTTTGCACAGCTGTCAAATTTGCAGTGCGACATGTGTTTTGCATGTGCGTCAGCCGCGCTCTCAGACAGTTTGAATATAAATGTTGAGCTTTCTGCGGTTGTTTTTTTTTTATTATTGTTTTCACACAAGTTTTCATTACACCAGTATTTTTCTCCAAAAATCTCAGCGTGAGTACTTTGTTATATAAATAGAGTACTTAAAGGTGGGTAGATGTTCTGTAGGAAGATGGACGATCATTTGTTTGACTCATATTTTAAAATCATGGAGCAGACTTCAATTAAGTGCATAAACCTGGCATATTTTATCCGCTTTCCATATAAAGACACTTTTCAGTTCCAGACTACAATTCTGGATCAAACAGCCGAACTTTCATCAGTCCGGAACAGAGTGAGCCATGGTATGAAAGAACTTTTTCTCGGATGGTTGGACTTTCGAAACAATTATAGGAAGTTGTGGCAGGAGATCAGCACCAAAAAAAGAAACAAACACACGGATGAAGGAAGAAGTTGAGCTGTGATAGCACAGGGAAAGAGGAAGAGACAAGGTCTTTAATAGAGTTATGATCCAACAAAGAAGTCAAAAGTCAACCAGTTCAGACCCAGAAAAAAATTATAACTTCAACTACGGTATCTAATATTGGTGAAATTTGTCCATTTGCAGATAATACAAATTTCACAGTAGCTAGAGAATTGATTATCCTAAAAACATGGTTTTACGATGAAAATAAAACTAAATGTTTGGTGGTTTCAAGGCAAACTGTGATATAACTCTGTATTTAAAGCGTTGAAATTGAAAGGGTATATAAAACAAATTTTTGTGAGTGAACATAGACCACAAAATTTCTTGGAAGCCACATATAGAATCTTTGAAACCTTGCCTTACCTCTCAATGGTTATAATGTTATGACCAATCAGTGTAAGTGTATTCAAGCTTTGCTCGTGGAAATTGTAATTCTACCTTTTTCCAATCACCCATTTGAACAATCTGACACCAAACCTCCAGGACAAGTGAATAGATGATTGAAGGACATTAATTCAAAGAGCGTTGTATTATTCAACCAGCGATCTGAAAATGAGGACTCTGCTCCAGACTGGCTGAATGACTTGTTATGTCGGACCATGAGACAGACAGTTTCATGACTTGTCAGTGAGCATCGGGGTCAGTGGCCAATTTCCTGACACGGAGCAGCTTAATTCGGTGAGGGCATTATCCTTTCGGTCCTCTGTGCTCGCTCTCTATCTGCTCCTCCATCTCCCACATCAGTCTATTTCCTTACATTTGTCCCGCTGCTCTCTGTCTCTGTCATCATGCCACATCTAAATGGTTTGACTGTCCTTCCCTCACTCCCTCACACCTCTCTCCTTTACAATTTCTCGCTCTCTGCCTTCATTTCATGCATTTTTCTTTGGCAATGCATCTCAACTGACTCTCCCTCTCCCTCTCTCTCTGCCTCGCTCTAGTCCATCCATCTGCTCAAACTACTGTGTCTAAAAGGCTAGGGGGGTTGTGCTGCTCCAAGCCTAGTGCACATATTTGGATAACCGCTGTCTGGAGATGTCTGAGATAACGGCCATAGTCACTCACTCCTGGCCTGGCTGCACACAATGTGTACGAATGTGTGTGTGCGGGCGCAAGATAGCCCCGTAGACTCTTGCTCTTGTCAGAGCCAAAAGTGGTTTGCGGCTGATAACGGCTGCAAGGAAATTTCAAACGTTACAAAAGTCGACACCTTGAATAGCAGACATACTGCAGACGGGGGGAAAATATGGATTTTGATAAAAGTTTGACAGCAAGTGCAGAGGAGTATGGGATATGTGATGACAATATGTGATGACTTGTAACTCGTCCCAATTCAGCGGCAGCAATCTTTGACGGCTGGATTTGAAAACAGAACTTGTCACAGCGTCGCAACATGGGGCGTTTCAAGATTCGTTCGAATCTGGCCCACAAATGTTTCCAGCCCACCCTATCAAGAGGTTTATTAACAGCTAAGGAGCGAAGGTGAAGCATGACAGTACCTGTGGAGTGACGGACGGGGGTTATAGCACCATTTTTCAAAAAGGGGGACCAGATGATTTGCTCCAATAATAAGGAAATTACATTTCTTAGCTTTCCTGCGAAAGTTTACTCTAGCACATCGGAGCGGAGCGGCTGCTCCTTCGCGTCGAAAAGTAGCTGAGATGGTTTTGATGTTGTCTCTGAGGATGCCTCCAGGAAGCTTCCCTCTCGAGGTTTTCAAGGCACATCCAACTAGTAGGAGACCTGGGGGTAGACCCAGAATTCGCTGGAGGGACTGTATATCTCATCTGGCCTGGGAACACCTCACGATCCCCCAGGGGGAGCATTGCTGTCAAGCTCTTCCTCTCTCCAGCTCTCTGTCCGTACCCTTCTTTACCTGCTGCATATCTGACCCAACCCGATATAAGAGGAGGAAGGTGGAATGGAATGGAATTCATTTTAGTCATAGTAATATTAACAGTATTACGACAGGTTAATAATAATAATAATAATAATACATTTAATTTATAATGCACTTTACATTTGGATCAAATCTCAAAGTGCTATCAAAGTGCTAGTAGGTTGTACAGCATTGCTTTTACGAAGCCACAACTTTTACTGTGACGTCATATACTACACGGTTTCAATTGCAGTATTTGCTCTACTGCTAAACGCCGACTATATAACTTCCGCAGCTAATGTGGCAGTGCTTTTGGACGTAAAGATAAGAACAGGAGGGGATGGTCTGCAATGGTCTTAATTAGCACTCAGTATGGCCAGGCCTCTATCAAATCCATCCTTTGAAAGATTCAGCCCCTGGATTTAGTCCCAGCTGTTTCAGCAGCCTTCAAAAAATATGCTAGTCCACACTAATCCAGATGCTGACTGCCTAAGAGTGCTGTAGTATGGAAACGCTTGGCTGCCATGCCAGAAAATAAAATATCAGAATCACATTATAATGTGATGATTTTCACAATTCAATGTTAAAATGATGACGTAAAAACGTGAAACTTTACATGTTATAACAGGAAAATGACCATGTAAAAACTTGAAAAAGACCTATCATGTTTTAATTGTAACAACATGAAACTAATCTATCATGTTAAAATGTGAAAATCATCATATAAAAACGTGAAACATATCTCGTTATAAAATGAAATGATCATGTAGAAACGTGAAAATTACCTGTCATGTTATAACGTGAAAATGATCATCTAAAAACGTGAAACTCATCTTGTTATAATGTGAAATTATCCATCATGTTCAGGAAATCTTCAAATCTATCCTTTTGCTATAAAACACGGCAATAACTCACTCCACTCCAACGGATGATGACCCGCCTACATTCACCTCAATCCACCACAATCTTTTTTTGCACGTCATTGCACTAATTCACACCGGGACTCCAGAGTCATATTGATATTCTTCTTTTTATATATTTTCGTCTGGGTTTTGTGTACGTGTATCTGTGTACTCCAAACTGCTGCAACAAGTTAATTTCCCATTTTATGATCAGTAAAGTATGTCTAAGCTAATTAAGTCTAATTACTGGAAAATGATCATGTAAGAACGGTAAACTTATCTTATAATGTAATAATTATGTTTTTTGTATATTCTGGCATGACAGCAAAGTGCTTCTGTACTGTAGTAATGGGTCAAAAATAAAACACTAAAGTTAGTGGTTATTAACCGTCATTGATTTATGTTTTGTAAAACGTTCTCTTGATGTTGCTTTCCCCCCATTGGTTCACTGTCGGGGGGAAACGCGGAGAGAAATTCTGTACTCAATGATTGCAACTTCTTAAGAAGCCGATCAATTTGTACGACTTAGACTTTTTAAGGCTTATTGTTATTCCCTGTCCAGGGGAATCCTGAGCGTAGGATAAAGAAAGTGTGACTTCCCTTTTTCCCAACCCTCAGCCTGACAGAACCAGCGACAAACAGCACAAACAGAATTGATTAATTAATTCCTTTAAGAAATCAACACCACGGTGGGCACGGCGCAACATAACAACCACAACAACCTTCGATATTCCAAACTAACTTCTTCTTCTCCTCCTAACTTCAACCAAAGAGGAAAAGGAGGCAAATTAATCGAACTCTCTAACACCAAAACAGGAGAAAAAGACACAAAAACAAAAATGGCTGTCCACCCCTAAGGCAACATGGACTGCAGGGTTTATGTAACTGTCAAAGTTACTGTGATGTAACATGTAGTCAGCTAGTTACGATATATATGTGTATAATGTCACGAGTTAATTCTACTCTGTTTGTATCTGCTGCAACGATGACATGATAAATCAATTAAACGGAAAAGAAAAAAGAATTATGTTGGAAGAAAATTGATTGTCATCTACATTTTTCAACCAAAATTGTCAAACAATAGCTTCCCATCGAGAGCATAAAGGATAAGTGTCTTTTTTTACATTTCTGATTTGAAATGGAGAGTTTTTTTCTTGGATAGAGGAAGAAGGATTAATTTAGATACATAACGTTAGTCTCTGTGAAACTGCAATTTGATGAAGCTTTTTATTTATTTATGTTGACTTTATGGATAAATGCTTCATTGAGTAATAGTGTAAATAATCCATAATAGGATAGATCATTAGCTGCATGAGATCATTAGTTACACCTCATCATAAGATCATTAGTTCCATTACAAACACATCCCTAATGCGGAATTTGATGCAGCAGAATCAGTAACTTTTTCATAGACAGTGATCAAAAGCTCTTCTGGGTCCAAGAGAAGTTCCCGATCCCCCTTATTGAACTTATTAACTTAAATGTGAAAAAAACAGGCTCCCCTTAGTGATTAATATTTAAAACTATTAGAGTAAAATATTATACAAAGGAGATGGCAACCCTGGAGTCGATTCATATGCACCAAATTAGAACTAAATCAGACCAGCATTTGTTAAACTATGGCCCAAAAGCCCCAAAACAATATTTTTATTGATTTTTTTTTGTTATTACAAATATTACATTTAGATCACAAGATAGGTCACAAATCAACAAAATATCACTCAGACACACACACACATTTATATTAAACTTGCACAATTTACGTACCAATGAAATGCAACATTTTATAATAAAATAAAATAAATAAATGCAAATGTAAAAATGATCCCACATTCTTACAGACGAGGCCTACTTTCCAGCTACTATAATGCTCATACATGGTTCCCAGAGGTATACATATTCCTTCCGTTTTCCTTTGGCAATGTATGTTAGTCTTTCCAGACCAATACATTCTGAAAGTTCCTTTATCCACTGTTTCATAGAGGGAGGCTCCATACTCTTCCAACATAGTGCAATAGCTCTCCTAGCTTGTAGAAGCACAAGTCCAGTAGTTTAGGACCCAGAAATACTTGGAAATAAAGCCCCCCCCGATGATGGACATATAAAACCAACTTTTCCTAGATCAATCCAGTTCTTCCTCTCGCTAAGGTGTGTGCCGGCATAACATTTGAAAATGATCCATTCAATACTTTTTGAGTTATGTTAACGATGGATGCGGGAATTGACGCTTAGATAATATCCCCTCCTCTTAGGGGATGTAACAAAGTGAAAACAACATATTAGACCGATTATGTGCCATTGTCTTTGACACCATTATTATCAGGTTTCTGCTGTCTCTGCTTATGACACCCAATTGGACGTTCGGGCGTCCAACCCAGACTGTCACTGGTCGGTCCAGTGACTGTTGCTGCTGGGGTCGGACAGAGGACTCTATAAACCTTCCATTTCGAAAACTATACATTTCAAAGTCCAAACAGATGAAAGGTGCATCTTCAAACCGATTTACTTATAGAACAAATTAGTTTAGTTGCATGGTGGCCTCACAGCAATAAGAAACGGAGCTTAAATTAATAAACCTTTATATGCTGAGTTTGTGTGTTTAAGATAACACAGTGAAACTGTGGGAAGAAAGATATATATCGTTCTCGGAAGAGATGCTGTGTTAGAAAAAATACTTGACTTTCTTCCTTCTATCTCATTATGCGCACAATAATCCCACACCACATTAGTGCAAGGACAGTGTTGCCAACAGAGCGAGTACAGTGAAATGGTACTGAAGTCCTGATACCGGTGGTTGCGGTGGCCAATGACTGGGCAGAACGATGGCAGGCTTACAATGAAGGCGTGCCGCTGCCTATAAGAGAGATAAGATCTAATTGACAGGCACAAAACATGATAGCCAGAAATCCAGACTGAGCATGCGCTAGGCCTGAATGACATGATGGTATGGCCTTAGCTTCATCCTTCACTCATTTTACGCAGCTCACTGGCTTCTAAAAAGAACATCACCCATTACATCAGACCCGATGATGAAGCAATGTGTCGTTCTTTTTCCAAAGCGAGGGTATAGATTCATGTTGCAGATTGAGCGTTTCTCATCATAAGATTTGGTCTATTTATGGCCTCATATAATTGCTCAACTTTCTCAACATGAAATATTGCTTCAGGATGGAGATAATGAAGTCAGAAAAGTTTTACACCAGCAGTTAGAAGATATATTTTCTGTTTCCATTACTTATCAAAATAGCCCGATTCCTTCAGACAGACATTTTAATGGCTAATTATTATACTTTCCTTTTTACTTCCTGCTAAATGTGTCTTTGTAGCACGAAAACAATAAATGCATCTTGCAGTGAATGTCAGTGGGAAGCTTGCAAGGTATCATTATATGACTCAAATGACTTACTCCTAATAGTTACGAGGGGAATCATCAAATGGAAATAGCTTAAATTTTTTATGCCTGTGTACCTTGAGAGCCATTTTAATCAAAATCGTGCGCTTTCTATCAAATCCTCTGAAAATCTTTTGAAGTAAGGGCAAAAAAACTGCTATTGAAGTATTTCAACCTCTTTTTTATTATTTTGGAACCTTGGGATCTGTAAACAAGAAAAAGCTTTGCTGAATTACCAAACAAGTAGTATAATTGCAAAATCTGCACAGAGTTGAGACAAAAAGAATTAGTTTCTAGGACAGTTGTCTTCACCCACGTAGCTCCAATGGGATCAATGAAAAGGGAAAAAAAAACCTTCTTAATATTTTGGCTGTTATAGAATCAGGACATGGACTGTGGGTGCAGTATTTTGCAGAATTAAATCCTTCCCCTTACTTAGCACAGTACCTGAAGTAAACTGCCAAAAGTTAAGTCCAAATAAATAATTTCAGCTTCTAGATAGATATTTGCACACGTTATTTGACATAAAAATTGTAATTATATATCTGACTCTGTGAGATGGACGTATCTTATTTTTGAGTGTCAAGCTCTTTGCACATCAGTCTTCCTTTGAAATGTGTGATATGGGATTTTTTCTTCCTATAATTAAAAGGCCGTGGCTCGACAACTTTATATCTAACAGCCTTTCTACGTGACGGCTATTAATGACATTATGTCTCTAGGAGGAGGAGGCTGAATATATTCACAAGTCAAATGGCAACTGCCACTTTAGAGCTTTTAAAAATATGAGTACACATTTGGAGATAAAAAACGAATGTTTTGTGGTAATTTGGATGACGGTTTAAAAGCACATCATCTGTCCCTGGAATACCTACATCAGAACTCCCCCTAGTCCAGTTTGGCTCTAGGGGGAGCTTTATCCCCAAAGGTTTTCGGGCCATAATGTCTCAACTGTTTGGTCTGATTTAGTCCAAATTTATATGCTTTATTTTGTATTTTACCAGGTATAATCCTCATTCAGATCAAATATATCTTTTCCAAAGATGAACTTTCCTTTTTTTGCAAACGAATCAGCTCAAGGACTTTTATCTTGTATACGTTTTACTCAAGTAGTTCATATTTTACTAACTTTTTGGACACAACTTTTTGGACACAACTTTCCAACCGTTCATCCAATTTAGTCCAAGTTTGGTGCATATGAGTCTGCTCAAGGATGTCTTTTATATTTGTGTGGATGTCTGGTTTTCTGTCCTTCTTCTTCCAACTAAACAAAAGCCCACATCCTTCCTACGTGTTCTGCAGCTCACTGGCTTCTCAAAAACATTTGACTCATTATTTCCAACATACTGCTGAGGTAAATATATCATACATTTAATGAAAAAAATACATAGACTCATGTTGTTTCTTGATAATTTTAAAAGTGTCCTAAGAACATGAGGTAAACGGGATTCACATTAGACAAAAATGATGTCAGTTAGCACTCCTTTAAAGTTTTCAGATGAAAGAAAATATATATTGTATAGCCTGCAGGCCCTCATTAAAACCAAATCATGGTTGTTTACTGCTGATATAGAGAGACTGAAGAGTTGTGAGAGTTAACTTTGCTTGCATAGCAAAAGATAAAGCAAAGCATGCAAGATACTCGGATTCAGTTTGTGGTCCAGAAAAGTGAAAAAATTAAATTGATTTAAATACTGCTGTATTCTGATTGGTGCACCTGTGTCCTGTTCTGTGTGGAGTTTGTATATTTCCCCTAGTCTTTGGGGGTTTCGTATGGGTAACCCAGATTTCTCCAACAGTCTTAAGCATGAAATATATGTGGATTTATGTTAAATACATGTATTTACTCTGTAATATTAAACTCCTCAAAATAATATTTCAATTATATTTGGAGGAGTTCAATCAGGGGGATTCCTTGCACAATGTAGGCGTTTGGAAGCTTTTCCGGCATGTACCCTTGCTGTGGGGGACGACAGCATAGGCCTAGTTATACCCTTGAAAAGTCTGGGATATTAAGGGATCGTCATCATCATCCTTTGTGTTACTGCAACAACTCACAATCTACTTCACGGATCAATTTCAAATTTTATACACACTTAGACCTTAGTGCAAGGAAGAACTGGAATGACTTTGGGAATGGAGAGTTGTATATTTTTGGACATTTGGGAGAGCTGTACCTCCATAAGTTTTCAGGCAATTATTTCTCAATCACTTGTCTGATTAAGTCCAAATTTGGTGTGTATGTATCGACTCAAGGAGATATATCTTATATACGTTATATTTTACTCTTATAACATATATTTTACTGTCTCTTTGGGAGCTTTCTTATGAAAAACACAGTTTTCAAAACATAACTTCATTTAATTTAAATGTTTCTGTCAGGGGGACTGCTTGTACAATGCAGTGGTTTGGGGTTTTCGGGGATATACCCTTGATTGGCCGAGAAGATAGTAGGTAGGAAGCAGTTTTAGAGAATATGATTTCATGAACTTTTAACCTTCACACACTGTTAAAACAGCAACATCCTTCAAACTCACTTGTCATGTACAAAAAAAGCCGTTCTCAATGCCTGCGCTGATTGGCCTCATCTTATTGCATAGACTAAAACTGCACTGATCGTTACCCAGTGACACACAGATATATTACACACACAGATAGGTTGTGTTCCCGTGTGTGTGCGTGGATCTATTCTGGATGCATTAACCAAGACTGTCACAGCAACTGCAAATTAACTCTCTGTACATTTTCACAAATTGGTCGCATCAAGCATAGCTGGCAAACCGACGGGCTCAGCTTGTGCATCCGCACGGATGTTCTCTCTATACCTTTATATACGGAGAACTGAAGGAGCGTTTACTGGCAAAACATGTGGGATCTGAGCTTTCAGAACTGTGTGCTTCTTGTAACATTGGCTCTAAACGCTGCTTGACAAAACGCTGACACTAAGTAATCCGCCGGCTGCTCGGTAACTGCAGAAATAAAAAAAATGTGCCATAAAATAGCTAAAATGAGAGATAGACAGTTCTGTCCAATATTAAGAGAGTGCCATAAAGAGATCATTTTTTATTAAAGGCACAAGTGTAATCGATATGCAAATACGACTGACGAAAAAAGACAAGACTAAAATGTAATTTGAACTTTTTCTCGGTTTATTTCCATTCACAAACAAATCAACCACCAAATTTTTATTTTGGAGCACGGTAATGGCTGATGCTCTGAGTCTTGCAATCGGTGATGTCTGTCTTGTAATTTTATCTGATAAACTGAATAACTAAAGGTCTAGAGCTGAAACCGTCTCACCAGATAGTCAAACTTGAAATGTCAAAAGCCCGATCATGGCTTGGAGCCATGATCACTAATGTGGGGCGTCTGGGGTTGATACGGGTCGTTAGAGCTGAATTGTCTTTGATAATCTGCTGGGTCGTCATGTGAGTCGTTAATATAATATGATTCAAAGGGGGAGATGTTCAGAATGATACACCAGCCCTGTTTAGAGACGGACTTTCCTGTTGAATTTAGGAATCTATGTCGACTTAATCAACTTTGGCATAAACCTTTACCCTAACGACCCTTGTTAGCGATGCATGGCCCTCTTATGCACAAACATAGCGACATATTTCATCAAATGAAATTAGACTTGCCTACTCTCACATTTGATGAGGATACAGACGCAATTCTAAATGGCTGACAAAGTGACCCTAGTTTGGATTCTACTGAGGATTGAATGTTTTTCACAGTCAGAAGAAGAAGCAGCTTCCCACGGACTATCCCCAACACTCCACTCATTAGCTGGACAGAATGAGCTCAGTTTCCATCTACAGAAAAAGTACATATTTAAATGGGGAGAAGAAGAAGAACTGCAAACTAAACTAAAGCTATATCTCCGTAGAATGGTTTTAAGTTTGCTACTCCTAGTTCCAAACTGACGGGAAGGCTTTGTTTGTAGGGAATTGGCATAATAAACACAAAACAAATTCTTACTTTTTTATTCGCTGCTGTCTTTGATCTGGACAGTCGAGGTCAGAGTCCAGCGGCATGAAGATACAGTGCTTCATGTCTGGGGACTTCATTAGCTGCAGTAGTTGTCTGGCTCTATGTGATGAACTGGTGACTTGCCCAAGGTTTACCCTGCCTCTTGCCGAGAGTGAGCTGGGATAGGCTCAAGCCCCCTGCAACCTTGAACAGGATAAGCGGTTACAGCTAATGGATGACCAGTTCTACTTTAGTGTCTCTGTCGTGCCCTGTACGCCCTCCACAGAACACCACTGAACCGCCTTTCCTGCCTTCGGATCTTCATGTTAATTTAGTCTGACCAGTCCTCCAAATCATTCTTCACCAGCTTGGATGAGCCAGAGTCTAACTCACTGAGGGTTTGAGACCTGTCAAACAGTTACCCTTTGTTTGGCATGTGGCAGCTCCTGCATGCTTGAAGCTGCGGAGGGCCACAGGTGAGATTTGGGAGGTACCAAAGGTGAATGAACATTCCCTGAAGGTAGCTGCATTCTTAATACCTTCAACCTGTTTCTTATCAGATATCTAGACCTACACTGTCGTCCCTGACAGCAATGGTACATCCCAAAAAAATCCTCTAATCCCTGTCGTATACGTAATCCCCCTGATTGAACCCTTTGAATTCAAAGTAATTGCAAAATATTTCCACAGTATTATTTGTTAAAAAAAAAAAAGGCTCCCCATAGTGAGTAAAATATAAACTTTAAGATTAAATAATGGCTAAAATGTGATACAAACAAGATAGATATCCTAGATTCTGGGCTAAACTGGACCGACGGATAGGAAATCATGTCTGTAAAACAGTGTCATTTGTAAAAATCTCAATACAATGTAAACAAGATAGATCTCTTTGAGTCGATTCATACGCACCAAATTTGCAACCGCTAAATTTCCCCTCCTGGGGATTAATAAAGTTTTTCCTATTCTATTCTAAATCGGACCAACCGTTGAAAAATTATGGCCAAATACCTTTGGAGATAAAGCTTCTCCTAGTGTTGCAAATATAGCACTGACCTTTCCCAAAATCAATCCAGTTCTTCCTCTCACAAAGGTTTATATTCGTATATCAGTGATGAAAATGATAAATGAAATAGTTTTTAAGATATCGAACTCAGGATGTGCGGCCGCCAGCGCGGCGATGGTGATTCCATATTACACACGGTTTTTCTGTGATTTAATGACCCGAAATATCTGATGTGTACTAATGAAATAAGGGGAAAATTACAAAAAATATTGGTTTGGTCTCCATTAGATTCGACTGGAAATTTTGATATCCGTTCTTCCATCCATACGTAATAGTTCAGTTCAGGTTCAGATTCAGATAACTGTAGGTGGGTTAACGAGGGACTCTTTTCTCTTATCTGAATTAGACCTTTCCGAATTGAATTGTCGGTCGCCTGTTTACATGACCTGTGATATTTTCTGACCCGGTGTTTACATGCATCGACTCATCTGATCGGAAACGTTTTCAGACGATCCACACTCCAGTTCATAAGTTGGCTAGTTTTCGTCCATCTAACCGTCAAGTTATGTTAAACTCTTTCAAAGTTGCAATAAGTAAGTGACTCTCCGATGTAGACCGGTACTGTTTTAAAGTCCCCATATTTAAAACGTGGCGCTGTGCATGTGCTTAAAAAACTCTGCCAGAGCATTACGTCCCATTACTGGACGTGCACAGATACAACTCAAACAGAAAGCTTTCAGAAACAGTGTTTAAATGCAGCGACTGTCTTCGGGAAGGCTTTCCGAAAGGACTTAGACTACCTCCCTGCAAAGGAATGAAATCTCTTTTGGAAAAGTACTTTTCTTTCGGAAAGGGGTCAACATTTTCTTTCTGATTAGGCGTCTTTTCCAAATCTTTTCGGAATTAGGCTGTGCGTGTAAACCCACCTCGTGCTGATCCCAAACAGGCCATTCATCTGCCGCTTACGCAGTCCATACATTCAGCCTCAAGAGACAACCCGGCTATGCTGCATGTCAGATCAACAGACATGTGACAGTATGAGGGATTATAAACAAAAGTACATTTAAATATAAGTTAATAAAATATATACTTAATGTTATCATGTCATTTAAAATAAGTTTTGTCTAGAAAGCTACATCAGTTAAGGGCTCGGCATTAGGACTTGTTGTCCCCAGAGGCAAAATTCAGCCAAAAGAACACGATATGATCAGCTGATTAGTTCACTCTCTCGGCCACGTTTCTCCCAAAGGGAGCAAAGGTCCCTCTGCTGGACTCCATTAAATTTAGGAATGGGGAGGAGACTATCAACATCTCCCTAAAAACCGCTAATCAGAATTCAATGAAATTTGCTTGACTTGTGTATTTAGGAACGTTTGATCTGTCAGCTCATCATGTCAGCTTTCTCACATTCCCTTATGATGGAGGCTTTGGTTCGTTCACAGCAGCTCACATTGAGTTCTTATAATAGTGCAGTACTTGGACACAGTACTTGTCTTAGTTTTTTTATCAACTTTTCTGAAAACATTTTGTTTATTTGAATCACTCTTGTTTCATTTGATTCACTGTTGGCATCACTTCGGCCGGCCGAACACTATTTGAGAAAGTAAAAATCAGCAGACATGGAGAGATGTCTTAGTTTCTCATTCATCAAATTGTCAGATAAAGTGAAGGATGGAATTCTGAGACCGGGGCTGTTCTTCTTCTTTCGTGAGAAGTTGATATTTTTAAGATAAACGTCCCTCTGCATCAATCTTCATGGAAATAAATCTGGATGTTTACTACCACTCCATGTGTTCTCCCTGCACGCATGATTGTCTCTGTGCGTATTTGATTTCCGAGCAGGTTAAAGCGAGAAGATGAGGATGCGGGGGCCATGTGTGACGAAGGTCTGATATAAATCAACCTTATTGCAGTCAGTGTCGTCCTAATGAAGCTGCCGGGCCCCGCTAACAAGCCTAACCGATGTCTGAGATATCCGCTAGTAATTGCGAGGAGACTCTCCTCTGTCTAATTAGTGCTATTTCCTGCTGCACCGATTGGACCTGCAGCAAACATGGAGGAGCAGCGGGATGGGGGTGTTATTATATTCCATTTGCTGGGACAGGTCCTGCGGCAAGGCTGCACACCGAAATATCTTCCATAGCTTATTTATAACATGTAGGAAGTGGCACAGAAAGGCTGAGATAGGGTGGGACAGAGATGAAGAGAATGTGAAGAACACAGAGACTGGGGAGGGAGGGGGGGTGGGGGGGGAGTACAGTACGGAGCCGGGGTGTAGAGCTGGAGGAGTTTCTGTGTGAACTGTATGTATGTGAGGGAAAAAATGAGAAACCTCACTCCTCCAACTTCCAATCAATTTTTCATCAATACCTTTGCGGCTGTACAATTCTTTCTTCCTTCTTTCATCCTTTTCTTCCTGTGTCCTTCCCTCTCAGCCTCATCATCAAACCCCGTGTGCCATTTTAGGTTGCTTTTATTATCCATCGCCACAAACGAAGCGAGGAGGGGGGATGAAGGACTCGGTTCTTCTGTCCTCCATGTTTTCTTTCGTAACTCCAAAACTCATATTTTTGCCACAAACTTTTCTGCACTAAACAAGAAAAGTTTGTGTTTCAGTTTTCAGTTTCCATGGTTACACGTTGGTTTTTGGACTCATATTTGTTTTGCGAAGCAGATCTCAATTATGATTCAGTGCTGTTTCACAATAATTTCCAAAAACAAGCGTAACCCAAAAGTTTCGGCGTTTCCTATTTTTAGTTTTGGTTTCCATGGTTTCGAGTTGAGTCTCCCCGTCAGTGGATTTGTCTCAGATGAGAGTTTCTACAGATCAACTCAAATATATCTTTACTTTTTCAAAACTTCATGTATGGATCTCCCATACAGTGGAGTGATATATTTATATATGTATATAAATTTACATATGTTTATATATTTATATATTTATATATGTATATATATTTATACATGTATATTTTGGGAATATTATGGAACATCATTTTAACTGTTTCTCCTTTAAGAAATGAGCCCATGGTCGAGAATCCTGAATATTTCAGGCGTACTTATTTAGAACAGCTTGTTGGTCCGTGTACTTTTAGAAGAGGATTAATGTCTGCTAGAACTAAGAGTAATGGGTCTGGCTTACGGTAATCATTCGGCCAACATAGCAGCTCTATTGGTTACCAGGACCAGTAGAATATGTCCGTTCAACCCGAACAGTTGCATCAGCCTCATCTAAATCCAGACACACACGGGACTAGTGATACCTGAGGACCTCATGTGATTTAGAGATGACATCTCTGCGTCAAAAGCAAAGTCTTTACTTTACTTGAATTTAGCGACATTATCCCCCTCCTTGTGATGTCAAGGCTCTGTGTAACACCCGCGGCTGCAATCAGGTCAGCTGTCAGGGGGATGCGTCTGGGCCAGGCAGGGTTTCTGGAATGTGAATAGATGTGTGTGTGCGTGAGTGTTTGTGTTCGTGTTTTTTTGGGAGGGAGGGGGCAGTCCACGGCAACTTATGTTAGAACTATCTTGTGCAATGACAAAGTTCTGGAGTTAGCAGGATTATTATGAGGAGGTTTTTTTTGGTTTCCATCAGGAATGAACAATCCCGCTTATTTTAGGATCATCATGTTTGTTTAACTTTTGGAGCTCAGAGAGATTTTCTGGAAATCAGTGGACAAACGTGGAAGAAAACAGGCGGAAAACGATCTTAATCCGTCCCTTCATCCACATCTGCACCAATGAATGAACTCTTCCCCGGCCCATGTTCCAACCCGCCAGGTTTAATGGAAATCCATAAAGTTGTTGTATGGATTTCCATAAGGCCTTTTTTCTGTTTTGTTATTCTGCTAAAAACAAACAAAAAAAAAACATTAGAAAGAGCATTCCTCTGCCAAAGCTGCCAAAAATCTTACTTAGTAGGTTATGTTTTTATGTTTCTGTTTGAGAAAGAGAAAAATAACGGGATCACTTCTGTTGTCCCTCAAATCATAGAAGGTCATTGAAGGGAACTGCAACAAAGGAAATTGGATTAATTATAAGAAAAAAAGAAATAGAAAATCCAAATCCAAACATTCAAGTAGTTTGAAAAGTAAAAGGTTTTGAATTAAATTGGCTAAAGTGTTAAAAAAAAAAAAAAAGAAGAAGAAAATAAATACATTTTGCTTCACATCTTCTTCTGGGGATTTCTTATATGCCATTTTTTGCAAAATCTTCTGTTTCTGTTTGCTTGTTGGATTACATGATGTTTTTTTCCCGATCGAGACCAAACAATCCGTCACATTTTCTATCTCAATGCCCGTGGATATTTTTGGAAATGAATGGAGAAACACCCCAGTATTTAAAAAAAGAACTGAAGAAAAACAAAAAATCCCAAATGTATCCTTTTATTAGAAATTGCATCATTGAATTAGGTTTAATGGGAATCCATTCCTTTATTTATATATATATATATCCCCAAAAAGTCAGGGATTTATGGAATCTTCATCGTTGCGGCCGCAGATCCTTCATGTTAACACGATAACTCAAAAACTATTTCATGGTTCATTCCCAAATGTTTTACTGACATAGATGTTACTATGAGGAAAAACTCGATTGATGTTGGGAACATTTGGTTGTATGTATTTCTGACACTACGGCAAGCTTTATCTCGAAAGGCTTTCAGGCTATTATTTCTCAACTGTTGTTCCCATTTTGTCCAAATTCAGTGCATATTAATTGACTTGAGGACATCTCTTTTTAAAATATCATATTTACTCTAAAAGTTAAATATTTGACCGAGCTGTTTTACGAAAACACCATTTTCTTTCTGACATTACTTCACATTTGATTTGAGGGAAATCAGAGGAATAACTTGTACAATTCAGGGGATGGGTTTTTTTTGGGGTTGTAAATGCTTTAAATCACCCTTTCCCTCCATTCAAGGACTTCAGTTAGTTTGGAATTTTATTCAAATCCCTTAAGAACTTTTTGAGTTCATCTGCTTGAAAGCAAAAAACACAGAACAGATAGGCTGCTGGAAAGCTTCTTATCTGTCTTATTATCACAAATTAATAACATAGTGTTTTATAATGATACCAAAGTTTCTCTTAATTATGTAGTTTCTCACATTTGTCAAGTCATAAGTGTGGGAATAAAAAACTTTTTTTAATGGAAGTAGGATTTCAAAGTTAACTTTTACCCTCATATTACTTCTTATTCCTTATCAAGCATCCGTTTAATATATTTCTCCCTTTGATGACTCCATCAATGCTCAATACTTTTTCTCTCTTTCCAACTACTTATGCGCACTTCAGTTTCATCATTTGTAACCCCCTCCCTTTCGTTCATCTTTTCTTTTGTCCTTATTATCTAAAACCGTTCCTCCAAAAGTTGTTCAGTGTTTCAGTCGGGGAAGTTTGGCCGTAAATTAAATTTCATCATTTTCATGCTTTTGTATTCAATCACAAGTTTTTTTATTTCATGTCAGAGTTAATTTAGCAGCCAAAGTGAAACCTGAAATTAAAAGTGAAGTTATTTCCACAGTATTATAGGAAAAGAAAGAAAAAAACACCCTTAATTGAATAAATTATGAAGTAATAGATTTAGATATGGGTAAAAGATTATATATGCAAGATAGATCTCCTCGAGGTGATTCATATGCAACACATTCGGACTTAATCGGTTGAGGAATAATGTCCAGAAAACTTATGGAGATTAAGCTCCCCCTAGTGTCAGAAATATACAACTGACCTTTCCCACAATCAGACAGGTTCTATCTGACAATAGGGGGTATGCTGGTATGAAGTTTGATGATCCATGAAATGGTTTTTGAGTTGTCGCGTTAACACGGATGATCTGCAGAGGCGGACTCGGCGCTGAGATGACGATTCCATAATATTCCCGACTATTCGGGGATATAATTACCAGTGAAAAGTTAGATTATTCTTTAGATTTAGAATTAGAGTATTCCTATATATTCTAAAAGTGTACAGAGACTAAGTTGCATATATTGTCACTGCATGCATTCAAACCTGCACAACTTACGCCTGAAATTAAACTACAAAAATGTATCTTTCTTGTTGTACAGAAGCTTTGCACAAATTAGCAGTGGCAGACAGTGAACCCATTGTTCTATATTTGTACCACATTCAAGCCTGCATGATCTTAAGGAGGATAATTGCTGGAGAAGCCGTCTCCCCAGGGGGGGGTGTTTTCACATTGCTTTGATTCCACCGACACAGTGAGACATTTTATGTTCACCCCTATAGCTTGTCAACAGCCTTCAGCAAACCTCTGCCTGTGAACCTCTGAAATGAGAAGTGATTGAAACACACCGTGGATGAAAGTAATATTCTCTCACTGCTGTGAACTTATGCAGGTTTTCTCCATGACGGAGGGCGTCACGCTCTGGAATGTCTCATCTCTTTATATAAACCTATACAATCATCTAATCCCACTCATTTTGCAGGCTTAACCCTTTAATGTCCCGCTCTGCTTCATTTTCAGTCACTATTTCAAATTGAAAAATGTGAATGAACCTGTTTATAATATGCCTGTGTGGCTATGTATGTGCTATAGAGTAAGGGACCATGGATTGAGCCCTGGGGAACACCAAACGTCAGATTATTTTTTTTTTTGCATATTAATGCATGTGAGACCTTATTTTATCTTTTTCTAATAAATATCATTTTTTCAATGAAATGCAATTTCATTATGAAATTATATATATAATAACTTTATAAGTCATGTTCCTGAAAAGGATAAGCGATCGAAGATAACGAATGAATTAATGTATTAAAGATTTATTAGATTGATTGATTTCTTTCACTGACCAGACAAAGTACATTTATGGTAAATTCAGAGTGTCAAAGATACTGAATTAATAAACGCCCCCTAAAGAAATACAAAATGCAAAGAAATCATTTTTTCCTTATTTAAATTTTTCTGGGGGAGGACATTCATTTGTTAAGATGAACTGAGTTCTTTTCAAATGTTGAAATAACGGATACCATTAGCCAGAGTTTTTCAGTCACGGGATCTTATAAAAGTACGCAAAATCTCAAGTCATGTCAGTGTAACATGAAAGCTTACACCCCAAATCCATCAGATTGGGTGAATGTGTCTTACTATGAATGGGAGGCCTGATGCTCATGGTCCACAGCCCTCAGTTATTCCCTTCCCTCTCAGTTTGCACAGATATATGGCGTGAATATTTGTAGAATTGTAATAGTGAGGCATGGAAAAATTGAGTACTCCTTCTCCAGCGATACCTAAAACCTGTCCAAGGCCAAGTCTTGAAATTATATTTAAAATTTTGCGATCTTCATCGATAAAGCATATCTCCTAATCTCATAGGCATCGACTTCGATAAAAGTATTAAGACTTAAAATCTGAATTAGACCCCATAGATAGCAGAACATCATTAATCTCTAGGCTGTCTCTGCATCATCATCTCCAATGATCTCCTAATTCTCCGTGTCTCAGCTTTTCCACTCATTGAGACAAAACTTTAAACTCTCTAAAACAACCCACTCATGCGTTCCAGCTTGTCACTTATCTCAGGCTTGGTTCCAAAAATGTGCTTCTCAGAGAGTTATTGGATCATTATCACTCTTGTCATTCTGTCCGCGGAGGCCTTGTACGCTGTGTGCTGCTGGTCTGCTTTTTTTGTTTATTTGCATTTTATGGGCACACTGCCATCCAGATCAGGACTCTCATCTTCCTGACACCGAAGCACAGAGTTAGTTCAGCGATCTTTTTTTTTGGTTTATCTGGTTTCTGTTGGACTAGAAACCAGTGCTGAGTTGTGTTTGCGGTCACCATCAGCGCTCTGTGTTCGGTTCGGTTCGGTATCGTCCTTGTTTACCTCTTTATAGGTATTATTTATAAATAAACATAAGAGTCTAGAGTTTTGAAAGTAAGGCTGGTGTAGGTCACATGCACACACACGCAGAAATAACACTTATCTGCCGCAAGACCAAACTGAATTTATTTTTAAGAAAAGAAAAAAGAAATAAACTTGGTATAAACCACAAATAAACACACTTTTTTTTCATTTTATATACTTGATTTTCTCCAATGTTATTTCTTGAATGTTTGTTAAATAAGCTTTTTTTTAACCATCCTGCATTATCTGTGAAAAAGCTGTAAACCGACTCATGCAGGTTTCACTTTTTACAGATCAAGATAAGGATACAATCAAAAGGCTCCAGTGATTATGTCGATAAAGATACTCATCAGCATAAAGAAGTTAGATTACCTCATTCTTTGACATCTGCAGCAGGAACACCGGCCTACATATCAATGCAGTAATCCACAAACATCCCATACATATAACACATATATGTGTTGTATATATAACACTTTGGATGGCAGTCATGATGGCGCCGCGGAAGGTCGCCTCGGTGCTGCGCTCTCTAGTACTTTGTCTGTTTTTGTTTATTTGTCTCGTTTACAGTGATCCCTCTGTGATCACATACTCCAGAGAGGAACTATTATAGCTTGTATATTTATTTATTACCTTGTCCATTTAATTTAAAATGATTTATATGATGTACTGTGAGAGCTCAGTTAACCGGAGTCGAATTCCTTGAATGCTTATACATGGCCAATAAAGCTGATTCTGATAATAGACAAACACTGAGTGGGAACATTCTACTGCACTCTTTCACATTGATACTTTAAGTTTATTTGGCACGAATGCATGGCTCTTACTCTAAGTAAAATATTTTTACTGTGTGGTATTTGTACATTTACTGAAGTAAAGGACTTGAATACTTGTGTTTGACAGTACTGCTGGCTCTGGTGTAAATATACAGATGTTTTTTTTGTTAGGCAGATGCCATGCTGGAGAAGTTTCAGATGCCTTTCACACAACTCTTGGTGTCCATTTTCAATATCTCCCTCCGCTTGTTTGGATGAGTCAAGAGTTTGGTTGTTGCAGCGGTGTTGGACCACACTGTGAAGGTCAGGGCCATGTCCTATAAAAGTAGAGTGGAGAAAACTTTCCCTCCCTCGCGCTCTCTGTAATCTCTGAGTGAAGAAAATACCGGCTGCCAGTCTCATTTCAAAAGATAAGCGCCCGGCTCCAATGTACCTGCAGGCCACCAGCGGCGGCCGGAACGGCGCGGTGTATGTATGTAGATGATAAAAAACGGGTTAAAAGTTTCCTTTGAATCAATCCTGACAAACAGAACCAGACTGACAGATCCCAGCCCGACTAGAAGGTGTAAAACATTTTATTAAAGTCTGTGTGTGTGTGTGTGTGTGTGTGTGTGTGTGTGTGTGTGTGTGTGTGAGTGTGTGTGTGTGTGTGTGTGTGCATTTGGATGAATCCTCACTGTTACTCCCGGTTGGCAGGGTAAAATGGATGGCCCCTGCTATGGATTTTTGGCGGACAAGTCCCCCTACAACGATCTTATATCTTATTACCAACAGCCTCAGACGCTCAAATTGATTTTTATCGGTGTGGAAAAAAGAAATCCCCCATGGCATTTTTGACCTTTATGGTCCTCACCTTTCATTGGTGAATGTTTTTCTCGTGTGTGTGTGTGCGGGTGTGTGCGTGTGTGCGCACACAAGTGGAAAACTCCAGGAGGCAAACCTACAAAACTGATGGAGAGTAATATCTTTAACAGAAACTCTAGCGACCATGTCCAAGGTGATAACCAGGGAGATGGAAGAGAATGGGTTGGTTTTTTTTTAAATCAAAGATGGAACCAGAAGTTTCTGCTGAGTGGCGTCGGATTTATTCACCTCCGAATAACCGTCATTAATTTGAATTATGGTGATTTCACCCCTGGGTTTTAGTTACTGCATTGATGTTTGACTTGACATTGAAATTGTTCAAGAGTGATAAACAACTTTTCTTTTTGACATCTCTGTCATCTCCCTTCACTTGATGATTGAGTGGCGTGGAGACCAGGGTTTCTGATGTCATTGTGTTGGTATTTCGTCCAAATTTGGTGCGTATTAATCGGCTCCAGGAGATTTTGTTTACATTACTTTTTACTCTAATAGTTTATATTTTACTCTCTAGTGGGAGCTTTTTTATGAAAAATACTGTGGAGATGACCTCACATTTAATTTGAGGAGGGCAATCAGGGGGATTGCTTGTAAAACACATTGGATTGGGGGATTTTCAGGGATATACCCTTGCTTACAGGGATGACAGCGTAGGCCTAGTTTCTTTCCTCATGTGTGTCTTTTCTATTTTTGTTTACTGGAGGTGGTAGCCTGCTGCAACTTTCCCTATATTGAACCAAAAGTCAGAACTATCCATGACAGTGTTTTGTCATTGTGAATAAACTGGTTCAGTGTGATCGGAATCGAGACCGCCTCGCTTTGACGTTCCAAAGTGTGGCTGTTTGATTTGGACCTTAGTATGCAGGAGGTTTCAGATTTGCAATGTTGGTTTGGCTGAAACTGAAAAGTCTAAACGAAATGTGGTCTATGTCGCCTTTAGTTGCTGTTTGGACAACATGATATGGCAACTTTTGTTGTGTTCTGGCCATTCGTTTACATGGAAACAGTATTGTGGGGCCTGAAAATGCAATCTATTGAAACTGTCTCTTTACAAATGGGTAAAACCCAACTGACGTGAAAACGTTCATGTCTCAGCCCACCCTTCTTTCATGACTGCTACAGTTTCAGCCTGATAGCCTTACACGGTCAGAACAACAACACAAACAATGTCAGACTATCTGGTTTTGTTTGTCCTGGAAACTCAGTGGAATTTTTTATAAATGCTCCTCCAACAAAATGCAGAGATGATGCAACAGCTCTGTAAAGAACTGGATCATCATAAATCAACGCCACTTATTTGGAAAAGTTTTGCCTTCAGCTACTGCTCAGGCATACAAACTTAAGGAATTTCAGTTGAATATGCAGATATATACAATAATCTACAATTTTTCTCAGGGCCAAAGAAAAACTTCTTTTTTTTTGCTTAAACAGAGTCTTAGTTGTCACTGGCATTGACTTTTTGTCTCTCGAGTAGCAGATGGTCAGTCGAGACTCTTCCAGGGTTCACAGGAGGTCCGAGTTGACAGAATACTTCTGCAAACACTCAAAGCATAGTATGTAGTAGTAGTATAGATTTTTAGCATTATTATGTGCTCTTAATTCAATGTTCACACAAGATAAAGATGTTTATAAAAAAAAACTCATCTCTACTATGAATTACAAAACAGATCTGTGACAGGAATTGGGACCCAACTGTCTCAGATTCCGATTCACTCCGTTCTTCCTGTTTCTTCTGAGATTAATAGTTTTGTGTAAAGTGAAAGTAGTGCAAACAAGGGAGAAATCAATACTCCTAGTAACAAGAATATATTTAACATTGACCATAACATTAAAGCCACCAGTTTAATATCGCTCATGTTCTCCTTGATGCTGCCAAAACATTTTTTTCGATGCACTGTGTGACAGCTTTCTATCAGAAACTACGGTTGCTCTCCTGTGGGATCAGACAACACAGGCTAACCTTCGCTTTCCACGCACTCGAGCTTCGGGTGACCGTGACACTGTCGCTGGTTCACCAATTGTCTTTCTAGGACCAATTTTAGTTGGTACTAACCGCTGCAGCCGAGAAGCTCCTAACAAGTTCTGGAGATGCTCCGACCCAGCCATCCAGCCATCACAATTTGTCCCTTGTCAAAGTCTCTCAGATTCTTGAACTCATCCATTTTTCTGCTTCCATTGTTAGGACAAAATATTAATTTGCAGTCTAATATATCCTACCCACTGACAGGTGCCGTTGCAACCTGGATAATCTTCGAGACATCGCCTGTAGGAGTGTGACCTTCAAAAGATTATTGCAAAAACAAAGCAGCCTGAATATTGGTTCAAACTCAGAACTCAAACCAGCGTCTCATTTGGGCCACATGCTTATGTAAAATGAGAGTGTATCATGGTAGGTCCGTTTGATTGGACAGTGCTTGGAGTAATTCCGAAAGTAGACTGGAGATATCCACAGGCTGGAAATTTCCACTCCATTTAAGCAGTTTTTTTGTCTTGTTGTGAAACATCATGATGAAATAACACCTTCAGAATAGACGCTGGTGTGAAACCGTCATTGGGAGTATTGTTATGACCAGAAGCAGAAAAATTTGTTCTATTTATGACATAATAGCTGTGGCTGATTTTCAGTCATTTGAATTCCTGTCATATTTATGTCAATACCTTCTTCTAATGTATGGTTGCCTTTTCACACCACCCCAAACACTTTTCACACTTCTGCTGATTATATGTTCAGAATAATATCATTAAACACTACGTTTGTAATGACTGTGTCCTACTTTATAATTATTTCTATTCAGTATAACTTTTGAATCACTGAAGTATTTATATCGATTGTTTAGTTTGGTGTGTTTAATAAGTTCAGTTCCATGACCTAGAGGGCCAACATTTGCATTACAGTATATACACTCAAGGTTCTAAAGTATAAGAGTGCTTTTCTACAAGTACAAGTTGCTTTGATAGTGGATGTGAAATATAAATAATAGCCTGTTTTTTCCATTATCAACCTTCAAAAATGAGGATAGTGTGTAAAATTTTGTGTCCAGTTCCATATTGTAACTTACATTGAACCTCAGCCCTCCCCATCCAAGAATCTACAGTGACCTTCAAATTCAAACTATACTTACGTTGTCGTCCCCAAGACAAAGGGTAAATCCCCGAAAACCCCTGATTTGTACAAGCAATTCCCCTGATTTAACTCATCAAATTAAATGGGAGGAAATGTCCAAAGGATAGTGAAGCTCCCCCTAGTGCCCAAATTATGAACCATCAGAGTAACATTTTTTTTTTTTCCACATGTACAAGTGGCCTGTCTCTCATTTAACAAAAAAGCAACAGAGTCAAATAAAGGAAGTCATGGAAGCAACTGTAAACAGGTAAACTGTAGGGGTTTGCGCTTTCTGCCTGGGAGATTCAATACGACAGGCGAGAGTGCTCGATGCTCAATCTTGCAACAAAATTTCATAACGCCAAGATCCACCATTCCGCGCCGACTGAGTGCCAGTCATATTGCACCGCCATGGGAGCAATCCACTCCATGCGGCCATGTTTTATATTTTGGTTTTGTGCTCCGTTGCTTCTCTTTTGCTAAATAATTAGTAGAATCCTTAATTTTCTTCTGCGTATCCGGAGTCGGCTCATTGTGGTCATTAGGATTAGATGGATATGACATCCTGGATGAATAAGAAGAAGTTCCAACACTTCACATGGAGCGGTAAAACCTTTTGAAGACTGACCTGGGAGTGGATCTGGTCGGCGAGTGTTCGATAGTCAGGACATTTTTCCATAGAGAAGACGCTTTATGGATCCGCTACCCTGTGGACTCACCAATTGGGGTGATTGGCGCCCTTTGGGTTGGATGCAAATCAGTACGGATAGAAATAGAAAAAAAATTGTGATGCAGCTACAACTTATTCTTAATCGTCCTTTAATTTGTTTTTTTTTCGAGACAAAGTGTTTCATCCTTGTTTTTCTGCAAAACATGGCACCCCTAAGGTTACAAAAAGCAATTCTCACATATATTGTTAATTCAAAAATACCCCAAGATTGTACAATCTGTCCCTTTAATGTAATCAGAAACAAAAACAAATGTCAAGCGTAATTCTGAGTTGTAACCTTTTGTTGACCGGGAGTACCTCTTGCGACATAACACTGCCTGGTGGACCCCAAAATGTCAGTTGTGCGTTTATGTCAGCACCCAACTGTGGTTTATTCGCAGATGTAATTTTGTCCGGAACTTAAGGGCCATTTTATAGAGATGGGTTAGTCTTAGTAGACGAAAGGCCCTGTTACCTGTTAGACTTTGCGGACTGCAAACTACTCGTATTTTCAGTCAAGCATAAGCAAATCTTGTATGTTGACTATTGCCAAGAAACTTGCCCTACGTGTAGAAACAATGACCAGAATTTTAAGGAGGAGATTTGAGAAAAGGTTTGTTCAATTTCTTTTGATTTAAAATCCAGTCTTTATAAAGATTCATCGGCTCATTTGTTTTCTGACTTTTTCTCTGTTTCACTTTTCGCCTGAGGTTAAATATAAGAGAAACTGAAATGGGAAATTGACTTTTCTTATGTAAGGAAATAATATACTGTTAATATTTGATATAAAAAACCACAACATTTCCAACAGCTACTGTCTTTTCACACATACCCTTTCTGAAGAGGAAATTTGAAATGGCCAGGTCCAACATCATTTTGAATTATAATACGATAATGCACTGGGAGCAAGAACTCACAGTGAAATAAAGTCTTGTTCTCTATATTCATTATGTAAGATGTCTGTGAAGTAATGTAAAACATAATTTAACGTTATAATCCCTGAAATAAAGTCATCCGGCTAAAAAGGTGTAACTCGCACTGATCCTGCGGTAAAACCAAGCACACAGAAAAGGTCAGCTCTGCCGAGTCCATAACACACCTTCAGCTTCATCTTCGAGAATGTAAACTCTCAGGCAGAACCGTTTGGCTGACTCGAACCAGGCCTGTTCCAGTCATGCCTCATGTTACTTTTCAGCCACTAGCACATCTAAATTAATTACACCTTATTCAAGTGTCTCTGTTCTGGATCTCAGGACCATAAAACCCTCCTAACCATCCTCCTATATGAAACAGACACAGACCAGAGACCACCATCAGCTAAGAAACATTTTCTACAATACATTACGCCAGTATTTAGTACCAGGAGAGCTCACGCCTCTCAGCAATAGAATTCCATACATCAGAGAGAGACTAGAACCAATAATGTGAGGTTTGACTGCATGGCATATTCAGGGGAATTTTTAGTTTTATTTTTTTCTAAAACCTTTCAACAAACCCAATTATATTTGATTAAGCATTAGAATGTCCATGTTAAATACCACGATGATGAATAGTGATGAAAAAATTTGCATTTCATATGCCACTGTTGACACAGACAATTATTAATTCAATACATAGCTAATCCAATATTCTAATAAAAAAAGTAATATATTACACCACTTTACTGGAAATCAAGGGGAAACAAGCTTACAGGGAAAACACAAGGAGAGCCTGAGGAGTTCAAAAGGAAAAACCAACAAGTGAGATGTTCAAAATGTGCACATCACACAAGACACAGGGAGGAAGACATGATCACACCGAAGGTATTGGGAAGGGAAGATGATGAGACACAGGTGGAAGGAATTATAGTTGAGCTGGCGATCACAAAGAGGGCAAAGAGGTGCAAACAATCAGGGCAGAACAGAAATTCACGTAGGGGGCACCGGGAAGAGGAGATGATAAGACACAGGTGCTAACAATCAGGGATGGGGAGATAATCTCAAAGGAGTTACAGGGAAGAGGACATAATTAGACACGGGTGCAAACGATCAGGGAGGAGCAGATAATCAGACAGTAGGTACAGGGAAGAGGTGATAATTAGACACAGGTGCAAACAATCAGGGAGGAGCACATAATCACACAGGAAGTACAGGGAAGAGGTGATTTCATTACAGACACTTTCGCTCCACTTCTTAAGTAAGACTTTTATTTAACATCCAGCTCACATAAACAACGACAGCCACTCTAAACTGAGGAAAACAGTGGACAATGTGGAGGCCATCACACATGAGGAAGGACGAGGACACAGACTAAGTGAAAGGTTAAGGGAGTGAAGCTGATGAGCGTGTACACAGATGGACAGCATTACCAAGTCCTTCAACGTCCATAGAAGAATTGTCACTAATTGGCCTGTCAAGACTCGGTCAGCAGCCTTAATCAGCACTCAGACCAATGGCGTCTGCTCGCAGCGCGCCCTGAGCCTCACTGCTCTCAACATAAAGCTTTCACCGAGGCTCAGTCAGCCCGGTCTGCCGTCGCTGCTGCAGAAAGCGTCTCCGTCTCTGCGTGTTTGCATGTGAGTGATGTAGGAGGGTCGGATAAGGCCGACAGACGGTTCTGTCTGAGCCAGGCTCGACTTATGAAAGTCTGCAATCGTAAAAGGTTTGGGTTACAGGGGAATGCAGCAGATGTATCAGAGCACTCAAGCAATTTTAAACTTCAGGGAAACTTTTGGTTATGCAGTTTCCTGGCTATGATGTGATACTAGATTTTCTTCCTCCCTCTTATCCGTTGATCCGTGTCTGAGTAAGGGGAATAGATCTTTTTTTTTTTACAGGGGTGTTAAAATCTCACTGGTAACACATTTATTTGAAAGATCCCTTCCATCCGATGTTAACATACTTTCTTGTATTTCTATACGCCTGCTTTTCTGTTAAAGCTTTTTTAACTTTATACATTTATAATGAGTTTTTATAGAAAGCGTGAGAAGTTGTAAATCCATGTTGGTTGAAAAAGTGCTAAGAGACTCTACGTTTATGACTCAGAAATAGGACACCACTTTCACAATCAGCCTGAATTTTAAATTGAGTACTATTGTAATTATCCTGAATACATACCAATCGGGAAGTTGCTCACATAACAACTTCCATACATTGTACATATACAACTTTCTCCAGTTGAACAGCTCCAAAACCGAAGCTATTTTGATTGGCACCCCACATCAGACCCAGTCTTCCTCCATAACCAGTATTACCTTCTCTGGTCACGACATTCCCCTCTCTTCATCAGTCACCAACCTTGGTGTAAGATTTGACCCTCAACTCACTTTTG
>VRLP01003723.1:0-59565 GCA_009660295.1 Lophius piscatorius | reverse complement strand
ACTGTTTATAGCAATACATTGCTTTCAACAGCTGAGAATAGTTAAAGTTGAATGTTCTCCGTGTTAATTTTTAGTTACTTCTGTGGACTCTAGTAGGTCTAGATATTAGATATTTTTCTATTCTGATTGGAGCCACTGTCAGTCAGGGTTCTTGATAAAGTGTGTTAAAACCCTGAGGATCCTCTTGGGACTTGCTTGAGTCTTTTCTACAGTCAGTTGATTGGGGGAACTCTCTCTGCTCCTTCCACCACCACTGAGGTTTGATTATTTCATTTTTGGTTTGTTTTATGTTCTGCACCTTACGACACACATACTCACACACACACACACACACACACACAAACACAAACACAAACACAAACAAAAACACAAACACAAACACATTTTCCACTCAGACACCTTCCACTGACTTTGTTGACACTGACTTTGTTGATTGAACCCTTTAATGTCCTACTAAGCTGTTGGTTGATCACATTTTGAGTCTCTATTTCTTTTGGAAAAGTGTGACAGAACCTGTTTATAATATGGCCCAGTGGCAGCATGTATATGCTAAAGACAAAGGGGCCAAGGATGGAGCCCTTGGGGATACCACAGTCCAAAGGGGGATAAGAGGACTGAGGCATTAACCATGTTTTTTGAGAAAGTCCTATTTTCTAAGTAAGAATTTTTTCGGCATATAAAAGCATGAAAGGACAAAGACTTAGACTTAGACTTATGTAACTTGATACAACCAATAAAAATAAGTATATAGTTTACTAAAACTATGCTTTACCAAATAATAATAATAATAATAATAATAATAATAATAATGATAATAATAATAATAATACAATTAAAATGGATGATTTTCCATCAAATGCAAAAACATTTATGTCAGATTTCTTACTGTTTAAAAACATCCAAAAAATATGTAATTTTATGGTAAATATGAGTGTCTAACGTATTAAATTAATACATTTCCCAATGAAATAAAATATGCAAAGCAATATTTCCCATTCTAGATCAATCATTTTACTCACATTACATTTTATCTTGTTCATGGGCCACTCTTCTCAATGTCTGCCTTTCATGGAAGTTATTGCAACAGTTGTTTTCAGACACTTTGATGCAGCAATGCTACGTCTTATATCTGTAAGTTTAATGATGGACGATCATCCCAATGACATTTTCTGTACGTCAGTAGAAGTAGCTTTCTGTAGATGTCGGGACACGGATACACAGATCTGGTTACAGCGATGTCACATGCATCCCACATGATGTGACCAGTCAAGGCAAAAGGGTTATGAAAATAGAATTCAGCCATAACATTAAAACCCCCTGCCCTCTATTGTGTAGGTGCCATTTCTGATCCCAAAAATTGTCCCAAACATTGTTCTGTGCATGCTATAATAGATCTTCTATGGAATCGAACAAGGCGGGCTAGCTTTTGCACAACAAATGCATTAATGAATCTTGGGTGCTCATGATCTTGACACCAGCTCACCAGTTGTCGTTCCTTCGACCGTTTCGGTGCGGACACTCATCAAGAACTGCAGTTCTGGTGACGGTCTGACCCGATTGTCAGATTGGCCTTTTTTAATGCCTCCAAGATCCTTAGGCTTGGTCATTTTTCATGCTTCAGATATCAACGTCCAGAAAAGAAATTATAACCACTGACAGGTAACATTGTAGAAAGATAAATCAGTGTTGTTCTGACATGTGTCGGTGGTTATAATGTTGTGGTTGATCAGTCTATATGCACTGTAAATAATCAGTCATAATTTTTTACAATTGATTATTACACTTTACAAAAAGCAAAGTAACAGAAAAGCACTTTTGAAGCATTTTATCACTAAAATTAAAATCAAATCTTACTGAATAATTGCTGCACAATTTTCATTAAATGAAAATTATATAATTAAATTCAGACCAGCTGGTCGCGTCGGGCCTGTCAGACAAGAGACAGGATTATCTTCTCCTAAACAGCGGCAACAATAAACCTAGATTTACTGTACAAGAAAAGGACTAGGTAAAAATAAATAGCACCATAGCGGCATAAAGTACCTAACAGTGCTCCAGTAGGGAACAGCATCCATCCTCCTACTGGGACAAAACCACGAACCAGGAAGTCACAAACCAAAGTAAGTTCACCACAAAGTTGTCTCTAAATTGTTTTGCATTCCATTCATACATTAAAATCAAAGATCCCTGTTAAACACCTCACTTCTGACAGGCACTTGTTGATGTTAGCCATATGGAGCTGCTGAGTCTGGCTGTGAGGACAGGGAAATCGGGATTAGCGATGCAGGCTCTTCGGAGGCCATCACGAGGTCAGCCATGAGTGGCGGAGGCATTGTGAGGCAGTCGCCCGCCTCTCCGGATAATAATCCAGCATGTGAAGAAGGAAGTCTGAGAATCCAGCAGCGTCCTTCAAAAGGAAGTGGTATTTTTCCACGAGAACGTCATAAAGGCTCCAGAGCCTGAGTGGACCGATCCAGCGCAGATCACCTGGATTAAAAATACACAGGATGTGAAAGATTGAGAAGCGATTTACAAGGAATGAACCAATAAAAGTAAAAACATACTAGAAATTAAAAGTAGAATTGCAGTCTTACCTCTGATGGTGAAGTACTCTGCAGAATATTTACCCGACAAGGCAACAGCTGGTGGGATTTTACCGAGCAGTTCTGTGATCTGGGCGATGTGTTCTGAGGCAGATGGAGAGAACGTTCAGTCAGGCACCACAGCCGCCAACCAGCACACACTGCATCTGCGTTGTAGTCCCTGTTTAATCTCAGTAATGTCAAGACACTGGATATCAGGTACCTTCTTCCAAGGAAATAGACCCACTGAGTTGTGGTTCAAACAGGGAGTCTCCAGTGGCCAACTCAAAGGCCTGAGAGAACACAGGAGAAAGTTACCGGTTGAGATGAGTTCTAATCACTCTGATTGGTCAAGCTTTTACGTTTCAACTGTGGCACAGACTGATAGTCAGCTATTCTGGTTCAGCAGTTAAATGGACTGCCATGAAACGTGGGACTGATCTCCAGGAAGCCTTGTGGATGAATTCTTGACTACAATATGATTTCATTTTCTTGTGCACGCAAGATAAAAAGTCAGGAGACAAGCTTTTGTTTAGTGCCGCACAACTTTTTGCTAAACCTAGTAACACCAAACACTGTACTTCCTATTAATGTATGATATTTTGCTCACCATGCAGGCGACGCTCCAGATGTCAGCAGGCGGCCCATACTCTGATCCAAGTAAAACCTCAAGCGATCGGTACTGACGGGTCTGGATCTCCTCACAGAAATGTTTGTACTGCATAGTCCAACAAACAAAAACAGACAAAGCAGACAGAATCTTTTAATCATGTAGTGTGTCTTGTATGGGTCACGTGATCAAATAACACCTTCAGAATCCTGGTGAAGTACTAGAGCATGTAGGATGTGGTAACATGTGATTATATTCACAATTATATCAAATATACATATATACAATTATATAAGTGTATAAAGCAATAAGGATGCTTTATGAGCATCCATGTCTCGAGATCTTCAATTGCAATATTTGCTCTCTTTTAGCTCTATTTTGGTCCCCTCTAAAGTCTGTTTCTGCTCCATTAAAAGGTCAACCTCTTTCCCCAACTGCTTTTGTCTGTTTGGTGACTGCAACTGCTCCAAGAAGTTGGTTATGTCCTTGCTGCTAATATATGTTGCTGCATTCAGAAGCAGTTGCTCCTCACCAGAACAGTAGGGTGCAGGAATAGCCTAAAGTTGTGTTTCATGTGAAGTGTGAGCAACTTCATCTGTTTTCTTTTCAATAAATGCCTCACAAACAGCGCTGACACACGTTGAACGGCTGGAGGACGTGAACGCACCTCGCCACTTAATTAAAACGTACATTCTATTTACAAATACGTGCGTGCGACTTACTAATACATTCATAATTTATCGTTTAAAATTGTTTTCTCAACTATATCTCCTCCTGGCTCCCTACTGTCTTCTAAGGATTAGCCTAAAGTTTATTAGAGTGACTGGATAAACGCTGATGGAGCAGGGAACTATTCACCCTCCGGCTATCACAGGGCATTCTGGGACTTGTAGTATATGTGTTTTTTGTGCTGCACACCAGTAGCCCAGTTATAATAAAAATTTGATCTGGCAGGTTGAGTTTGACACATGTGGTATAGAGGGAAACCATATTTTAAGGGCCTTTGTGACTATATGAAATAAAATGCATAATAATGATGAATACATGTTGTGGGTTAGGAAATTGAAGCACAAAAACAATAACCTAATTTAGTATGTCAAACATAGAGATCATTTTGGAAAACTGTGTGTAAAGTACTGACCACCCAGCAGGAGCTGCCGAGGTCGGCAATCTTCACTTTTATTTCCTTTGAACTTTTTTCAATGACCTGCTCCATTACTGACGGGGAAAAAAAAGAACAAAATATTAAAACATCAACGCATCTAACGCAAATAGATGTTTGTTAGGACCATGAAGAAATATCTTATAAATACATTCAAATATTGGAGAGATATGATTATTGGATAGCACGTATTTGTTTGACAGCAGTGAAATTGTACAATAAAACTTTCTTGATATCAGGACACAACTTGCCTCCAAATAAATGTGGGATATGATCAACCTTGTGTGTTTAAAGAAAGAAATGACAGTGCCTGAGGACTTGGCCTGTTTCCCAGTGAGGACGGAAGAGGAGCTGCCACCCCCTGCTGGTATTTTGTGGTACTGCTCCTCTAGGCACAGCAGGATATTCTCAGGCTTGATGTCAGTGTGGATAATCTTACACTGAGTGTGTAGGTAGTCCAGGCCCTGCAGAACCTACAGAAAACACACCCCTCATTCAAGTACCAGGTATTCCAGAATCAAATATATGTGAAACACAGAACTACGAACATTTTTCACTTTATTATTAGAAGCTAGATAAGAATAGTGATACAAGTTATTTAAATGTGTAACTTATTCTATTACATGCATTAAAAAGTGGAAAGGGTCACTTTGTGAATAAGTGAAATTACTTGAGTGTAATTCAGCACAGGATACAGAATAAATGAAAGTTAAATTTGGCTCAACTTGAGAGCACAGTGTTAATGGCATAATTATTATATTATGTATCGTTGTAGTTAGTTGTGTTGGGGTTACTGCTGCCAGTAAAAGTTGATATTTAAACCGAGTTATGGATTTAATGATTTTTTTTCTTTGTTTTTGTAAAAAGCATTGCTCAAATAAATTTGGTGGAAATGCAAACTTTGGGGAAGGAAACATGTGACTAGGTGTTAGAGAGCAAAGTGGTGAGGATCTATTTCATTTTTTTTTACAAATTTTACTGTGGTGATATTATCACATGACCTGTGATAACCTACTCTTTCTCTGATTGGATCGGTATTAACATGAAATTTCTCACGTAGTCAGTTTTTCACTGAGGAACTACGAGAGATATCCTCCTTAAAAAAAACTCACACATGGACTGTCGTTTGTAACAAATTGGGTCTGCAGGATTTCTGCGGGTATTATGTGAAGATAATAATGACTTTGCAAACAGCATCAACGATGTACCTCTGCATAATCCTCAGCAGTTCTTTACCTGAGTAAGTATTTGTTTGACTACGGGCTGCGTCAGTCCTGGATTCCCAAATCGTTGCTGCCAACTTCTCAGGTCTGGACCAAGCAGCTCCAGCACCAGGCAAATATCTGTCCACCTGGCGTCAAGGTCACTTTAAATTTTTCTTTTTCATTCAATGCTGCCCTCAGTGAGCCAACAGTGTCGCGTGTTAGAGTCGTCATTTATGGGATGTTTTACACATGATAGGATATTCTGTACCTGATATTTGTTGAACTGATTTATTCAATGACTTTTTTTACACATTCACACACACACACTCTTTTAGTGTCAGGTTTAGAGTGCGTGTCCAAGAGGTGACATCCTGTAAAAAAGATACGGACCCCGTTGACCCCGACCAGCTTGAACTCATCTAGCAGCTGGACAATTCTTTGACTGGAGGGTTGACGGCTCCTAGGACCCCTGACCTGATTAGTGTGTGAACAGGACGAGAAAGAATTCAGAATTGACATGCAAAGAAAAAATCCCAAGAATGAAATAACAAAACACAAACAACTGAGCACTCACAAATCTTAGGAGAGCGAGTTCATCCTGTCCTGCCTCAGTGAAGCCAGGTCCGCTCTTCAGCACCTTCACAGCGACATGAAGACCAAGCCTGCAAACAAAAACATCATATCAGATTCTCATATAGAGAACAAAAGATGGACTTTATCCCCAGAAGTTTTCGGGGCGTAATTCTCAACCGTTGTGCCGATTTAATCCTAATATGATGCATAAGAATCGACTCAAGGAGATCTATCTCGTAACTACGTGTTTTACCCTAGTAGTTTATACTAGTGTTACTCACTAGGGGGAGCTTCTTTTTTTTTTGAACAAAAACACTGTTTCCAGACCCTACTTAATAGGAATTTTTAATTTAGGTCATATTTATGTATATTTCATGGATCATTTTCAAATTTTATACTCAGAACCTTGAAGAACTTGAAGATTGATTTTCATGATGCATCTTGTATAAATCGTGTTTTACTCAAATAGTTTATATTTTAACTAGGTTTAGCTTTTTAGAAAACAATCTGTGGACATAACTTTTGGAGATATACACTTGCTGTCGGTGATGACAGCATAGGTCGAGTTTTTGCTCTGTCAAGAAGAGATGCAGTTGTTTCGGGGATAACACGGGTTTATTCACATGATATCACAAAAAACACCTTTTAAATTAAATTTAAATTTTGTTTGAAAGATCATCTTGGATAAAGTAAAGGTTTGTCTAGAGGTTCTTGAGCTGGGTCTAAGTTTTGATGCAGATGGACTGGATTATTTTTTCTGAGGGGGGTTAAGCTACTACAAGTGCCTCCGCCAGTGAGGAAGACCATCACATTCACTAGAGCTGAGGAAAAATACACATCAACCTCCAGGACCAACTCCAGGACCAACTCCAGGACCAACTCCAGGACCAACTCCAGGACCAACTCCTCTACCTCTTAGTAACAGCACAAGACTGGAAGCTGAACTTTGACCTTGAGAGGCAACTGAAATAGTTGCAAGCACAACACTCAGGCCAGACATGGTGCTGATATCAGTGTCCTAACAGATCCTCCTCCTTGAAATCATGGTTCATGACTGCACTGATAGGCCAATGAAAGGAAGAGAGCAGAGGTGGGGTGTAGAGGGTATGTTGGCCAGTCCCTGCAGGGCCTGTAAAATTCTAGGTGTCACATGGACCAGGAGGCAAAAGGTCATTGAGTTGACCGACGAAATGTTGCCTCAAGGTGGCTGTAGATCAGAAGAGGAGATCCGTGGTTGAGGTGACGCTAATTGGACACAACCTGGGACTTTATCAACCCCGGCTGGATAACCTGGGCGAAGGTGGATGATTGTTGAAAGGTCTGAAACACCCAATGACCCCAGGAAACATCACTGATTTTACATATCTTTCTAATTGAATCCTACCTGAGGTCCAAACACAGCCAGACAGTGGAGAAATAGCCCCACCCGAGCTTAGAAACCACTTGGTAACTTCCGTTGAGGGTGTCACCTATCTGGACTGGGTGGTATCCGCCTGAGGAGTTAAAACAAGAGAATCGAAGATTCTCTTCAAATTAAAGTTCAAGTGTCAAGGTGGCTCTCATGCATGTGATCTGTATTTGCACAGTGGGACATGTGACATCTTATCACCTTCATCTGGTGTTAAGGGGGCTTAGAGAGAGGCGGGGGTGACAATGTGGCTCTTAACGTATTTCTGGCATCACAATGTCCTTTAAGGTTTTAGATAGCTGCAGCTGTATCTGCCATTAGGACCCAGAGGAATAAAGATGCATGGGCCTGATATGCATTACATGCAGTTCCGGGAATATTTGCATGACTGATTTAACACAAGTGTGTTGTGACCCCTCAGATTTACAGTATCGAAACCATCTACATTAAAGTGCGGAAACAGTACATGAGTTTATTTGCAGACCATGGTGTGCATTTAAAATCTCTGTTATACCATAACAATATTCTCTGGGGTCCTCAAAGTCCTGGATGACCTTTGCATCTGGTTGCAACTGGTTTCCTACGGCTTTTAAATGACCCGGAAACCCAGCTTCACTCCTGCAATCAAATACAAAAAGACAAGCGTTTTGCATGAAAACCTTCTGAACCCTCTGCATTAATGTGTGTCTCACTGCCACTTTGCCCAGTGCAGCTGTGATAGTACTTCCTCACAGACGGATTGGCTAAAAGTGGAAAAGAATTCTCCTGGTTAAGACTCAACTATAAATCATTTTGCATGCCACCTGATATCTCTGTGTCCCACATGCTATGGAAGTATATGTTTGGGTCACGTCGTGTCTGGAAATACTCATCACAGGCAATATTCTCGTGTAGCTTGGAGGACATGTAGTAGAGTTTGCTATGAAATATGTGAACTACTTCTAAGGTTTACTGACCACGCAAATGGCGTAATAGGATGAGACTTTGAACTTAAAGACACCTCCCTGATTTCCAGAGTAATGCTGACATGATTTATTGCTGCATATTTCTGTTAAACTCAATTATGAGTTTAACAGACATATGCAGTGCAATTACAATTGCAAATATGTGGCAAAGGAGAGTTATCTGAGGTACATAGTTAGATAATCAAGAAATAAAGGTAGAGGTACATGAAAACCTTACAGCAAGTGCATGTATGTGCAGGACAAATTGTGCGTTCCAGCTTAAAAACACTCTGTGTGGCACTTAAATCATCCAGCATACAGGGTTTCTTTGTGTTCTTCTGCAGTGTAACAGAACGGATGAATGAAATCCTGTGCAGCAACTTACATGGGATGCTTTCGAGCAAGCGTATACGTTGAGCGGAGGGTCCTCTGCATTATGTAGTCCAAATGCCTGCAGACACATCAGCCAGGAGAGCAATCAAAAGGAAGATATCTTGAAATAGAAGGCAGGGAATATGTAAAGAACTCCAATATTTTTGCATGAAAGGGAGAGAAATGGAGGAAGTTGTGAACTCAAGTGCAGCTGGAGCACCTGAAATGTTCAGCACTTAAAAACAGTTCAGCAGCTGAAAGGGGGTGGGGGGGAGTGGTTTGGGTGTCCAGCAAGTCTCTCAGGAGACTGCATGGGAACACTGGCAGCTAGTCAGCCAGGTCTAAACATGGAAATCCCCAGCAGCCTCCTAAACTCGCCGCGTGCCAGGCCATTACCTGCTGCGCTGTGTGAGAAATATCCTTCACCCATTCCTGACAGTCAGCTCCAGACTTAGTCTTCATCTATTTTATCTCTATTCCTCAAAATCTTTCTCCCTTCCCGTCGAAGACACAAAACAGAGGAGAGCCTGGCAGCTACAGATTATTTTCCACTTGTATCAAGGGGTGGTTGACCTTTGGGACAGAAGGATCACACATAGCTGAACCTGGCGTGAGAATGGGATCCCCGTCCCCCAACGTATATCAGGTATCACAATAAAGTCACAAGTAAAAGGATTAGCTAAGTTCATGGGTGGGGCACCCATTCCTGTCCTTTGTGACATATGTGTATGTATGGCACTCGCATAATATGAGCAATTTGCCGCTTCCATACATACAAGCTTATGTGCGGCATGTAAAACAGTCAAATAACTTTGATTGTATAAAACTCTTCAATTCTGTATGAAAGCTATCAGCAGATTGTCAAAACAGGTGTTTGTGTCTTTCTAAATATGCATACACTCAAATGTTTTAATCTCAAACACTCGTCTATGAGAAACAGAGAGAGAGAGAGAGAGCTAGAGAGAGAGAGAGAGAGAGAGAGCAGTCAAACTTTCCACATCCCATAGCTGGATTCTCTGCTTTCTTTCCCTACCACCGTGGTGTTAATACTGCATCTCTGATGAGGCACATGATTTCCATGGCTGATACCATGCAGCAAAAAAAATTCCCTCATGTGTAACATACATTTGTTTGCGTGGGGTATGATGGGACTTCAATATGAGAGCACTTTCAGATATTTAGAGCCTCTTGACCTCACGTGCGAGGGTGAGTGTGAGTCCTGCTGATACTGCAGAGCACACTATGGGTGAGGTTATATTTGCAGAGGGATGTTACTGCAGGTGAAACCATAAAATTGTGTCTCGATTTAACTCATGTGAATTGACACGAAGGAATCTGTCTTGTGTATTACTGAGCTCAGAAAAACTAGTTATCTGTATTTAAAAAAAAATGTATTGATTACTATAGGATCCGATCTTGGAGCATATCGCTGACTTCATAGAAATAATTAGGTTGAGTCAATATGGAGTGTTTGGAATTATTAATGAGTCACATTCTATCTGAGGAATTCAATCAGGGGGATTTCAGGGGATTTGTTGTTTTTTTTTCAGATATATACCCTTGTTGTCAGGGAAGACATCATTGGCCTACCTCAATCAAACTTTTGTTTTATGCCTATTCTCACAATCTGAAAGAAAGCTAACTCTGACAATCCTGGATCTGCCGCTTCATTTGGACCTGCACAAACATAAATGGGATCCACTCTGGCCCAAAACCCATTCTCTTAAAAAAGTTTCATGGAATGTGTGTATGTTGACTCTAGATCATGGGATTTGGTTGGTTGGATGATTGAATAAGAAGCACCTGGGTACCTTTGTTTTTTTTGGCAAAGTCGAAGACTCTTCACATCTTATTGTGGAGGTTTGCTGTTTGACACTCGAGAGTCGTGGCACATGTGTAGAGTTGAGCACCCAGCATAACTGTGGGTTGTTTGGGTTGGCGGGGACATGTGTGTCTTGATCAGCACCGGGATCATCATGTGGACCGTTGGCTTTAAGTGATTTTATCAGTATTGTGTAGTTGTACAGATTTAGTTGAGTTAAATGACAGCAGCGTGTATTTGATGATCTTTTCGGGTTTTTTTTCATCTAACTGAACAATGTGTATATTTGTTTTGGTCTGAGATGCTGCTGCTGTGGTGTGATAATCGCTGATACGTCCCCTCTGCACAGACTTACAATGTTTTAAGGGTCACAAAGTGGGATTTCTAAGTAATGTCACTTTGAGGGTTACTGCGGTTCAGGAGCTACTGCAGTGGTCCACATATCTGACTTATCTTTGGGTCAATCCGCGGCCCCTGTTGTCTACGTGATGAAGTGTCCGTGAGCAAATCAAGGGCTCCCTGGTGTGAGAGTTATTGTGTGAGAGGTTATCACATCTCGTGAGCAGGAAGCTCTGTGCTTTGCGTGGTAGCCACTGCCATTGATGCACAAATATGTGTATGAACGGGGGACAGCTGCCTTGTGTTGTATAGTGCTTTGCATGCTGGGTAAGGCTAGAAATGTCCTGCATAAGTACAGTCCATTTAGCATTCACTTATGTCAGCATTGGTTGGGGCCACACTACATGGTTGAATACTTAACAAATCTAGGTGTGTAGACTATAATAAGTTATCACTTAGTGACGCAAGTGACTTAAACCTGCATCCGCCGCTAATAGCAGAAGATGGCTATCGTCCATGTTATGAGAGCTGTATTAAGACATTTCCCACAGGAGTCAGTCAGTGTGTGTGTGTTTGTGTGTGTGTGTGTGTGTGTGTGTGTGCGCTGAGAGACGCTTAGCAGCACCTGCTTGGATCTAGATCACTGGGTCAGTAGGGGGACACACAGCATATCAGATGATAAAATAGGTTTATAGGATATTATACTTTTTATTCCGGCTTAACCACTGACAGTCTGTAGTGAATTAGCGTGCTATGAAAAGACCACCCATTTAAGATAAACAATAATATCATTACGAGGCGTAAAAACAGCTGGATGATTTATGTTCTTTCTAAATGAAGTTCTTTAAGCTATCATAAATGTGGTGGAACAACCTCCCATCAGTTGGGAGAGGTGTACAGTCTACTGTTTTTATATTCATAGCCTATACTTCACATGCTATATAAATAAGATGTAATTTAATGCTGACAAGTACACACTCTCTCTCTGCCAGAGCATCAGTATGACCCATTTGACCCGGCCCCTACCTCTGACATAGAGTGAAACATGACCTGCATTCATTTGTCATGATGATGCTATTTTAAGTCCCACACTGATCCTGCTTGTCCTCACTTTAGCACTAGATCACAGACTTGGTTTGGAAGAGTTGCTGGATTTCAGTGATTCATCACCCTGAAGACATCAGCCATTTTAGACCTCTTTGTTTTTTGTTATAATAATGATAATATTAATAATAACCCTTTAATGTCCTGCACAACTGTTTGGTTGAGCACATTTTAAGTCTCTCTTTCGTACTGAAAAATGTGAGCCACTTGACTGAACCTTTATATAATATGAACCTGTATATAATATGACCCATCGGCAGCATGGACCTGTGAAACAGCAAGGTGCCAAGAATGGAGCCCTGTGGGACACCACGGCTCAAAGAGGCCACGAAGGAGGCATTAACCATGGCTATTAAAATGTTCTTTTCAATGAGTAGGATTGTTTTGGCTTTTTAAAAGCCTTTGAGGACTTACCTCACAGAATTATGTAACTTGATACAACCAAATAAATATCTAATAAGGGTCAAATAGTTTTTCTATAAACATGCTTTATGGAAAGGTAGCTAATCTGCTTAAAATTGACAATTTATGAATTTAGACTGCTAAGATAATAAATTAATAAATGCCCTAAAGGAAATTACCAAAAAAATATGTTTTCCACTCTTTTCGTTTCATGGTGAGGAAATTAAAGAGATAATAATATTTAATTATTGTATCATTTCTGTTGAATTTTTTTAAACCTGTGTTAAATAATTTCAGATACAAATGGCTTTATTTATTCAAAGTCCTGTATTCTACAAAAAAAAAGTCCTGCTATTACATACTACATACGTATTTGTGGAAATTCAATTATTCTAAGTGAAATCTTTAGGATCCAGTAAAACTGGTCCCATTTAATTGGGAGGTTGAACACATTTAAAAAAAATCTGTTTTTTTTCAATACATGTCACGTTCTTAATCTGGGTCCAGCGATGGTGGCCCATAGGAGCAAACACACTGCAACTTAAGAAAACAAATGCAATTTAAGAAAACACCTGGGCACCACTAGGCAGCATTTGTGAATGTGCTGCAACTACCATAACACAACGCATTAAGAAAAAGATGCTGCAAAAGCCACAACACAACGAAAGTGTATACAATGAGCATTTAAACGTGATTAATCCCCCAGACACGCTTATTTAATGTTTCACTTAAAGAATAGAGCGGATATAATACACAAACAAGTATACACTGGTGTGATTTGTTTTTATCCGCGATGTCCCTCATATCTGGGACACTTTGTTTATCTTCCGAGTTGTGCGGTCATGTGACTAAGAATAAAACCTTAATCAACATTGTGAAAACAACAAATAAACATAAGATAATTGAAAAACAAAAGATGGTTTACTGTTATTTTCATTCACCAGCGTTCAGGAGTCTCATAGTTGAAGCAACTGATTTAAGACGAAATTCATGAATCATGTTTCCACTATTAATAAACACATCAGATGCTGCTTCAGTCAGTCAACCAATTTAAAACACGCAGAAATTGCTTTCCATGTGTATGTTGCCATGGAAGTCGACAGGCATGATGGTGTTCCAGAGCATTTTTTAAGCAAGTATGATAAACCTGGTTAACTGTAGCTTTTGTTAGTGTGTGTGTTAGGGTCAAGTTTCATATGTTGTTTTCCTGATGTTGATTATAAGTCAAATGAAGTTTACACTGTTTAGAAACAGTGGATGAAAACAAATGAAAGCTATGTTGACTTGTTTGTGTTTTATATCTGCTATATTCTGTAAATGAAGCATCAGCAAAAGCATGTCCTGGATGTATCACTTTAAAGTGTCCTCTGTTCACACAACAGTTTGTGGCTTTTGCAACTTTTTTGCACTTCCAAATAATATGCATGTTTGTCAAATTGATGAAGAGGTTTTGAAGTAATAAAAGACTGGGAACGGAGCTCTGAATTGAGAGAGCTAAACGCAAAAGAAACTGTCACTCAAGTGCTGTAAAAAAATCTGTAATAACACTGTAATAACAGGACTATCAGGGCAAATCCCAACTCTCCTTCAGGTACCTGAAGTGCTTTGACCTCATAAAACTTAAACGTCACTTCCATTTTTAGTTAACTAAAGTAGATTAGAGTAGGAGTGAAATTCTGCTGCTGACAGACGAGGAACAGCGTAAATCCGAGGACCACCAACTGGCGAAAACGACAATCGCAAATGTAATCAATTACCCACGCTATCTAAGAATAAGAATTATGTATATTGTAATAATCAAAAAACTTGAGACATTCAATAACAACAGGACCACTTTATTGCGTCACATTAAGTTGCTGTTAGGTTTATCGTCATCATTAGTTAGACAACACTAAAGTCAGGATTATTTACCTACAGGAAAATAGTAAAATGTCAGAACGGAGCTTTGTTTACACAAACAGGCCAAAAGTAATACTGGCGTTCATGGCAAAGATTGGTGAGAACATGTTTTTAAATGTACATAATAATCTCTTATAACATGGATTACTGCCTCTAAAATGGAAACAAAATCTAAAAAGAGAGATTTTAAATGTATCAGAATGTAAGGACAGATGATGTGAGTCTCCACAACTATCCTGACAGTAAACCTACATGAAAACCATAATGTACAAAAATGACAATGGCTGTTGTTCACTCAAAAAAACAAAAACAAACATGACAGTAGTTAGGACATCTGATTGGAAGGGGGTATAACCACAATTGTTGTATGTTAGGGGAAAAAAGGGCATTACATCATATAAAATAAATAACAAATAAATTAAATTGTATAAACGAATACGAGACTTTCCCATGTGGAATCACAGTGCGACAGGGAACATAGGCTTTGTTCAGTGATGTTACCGAGGGTTTCAAGAGAAGAAATAAGAATTGGATTGTTTTGCTGTGACATGATTAAAATGTGATATCCACTTTGACTGGAAAAAGTTCTAATTAAAGCTTAAAATCAGGGCACAGCCGTTCGATAAACACAAAATATTTGCGTGAAAAAAATTGACATAATTTGCTGTGTTGCAGCTAAACAACCCCAAAATGGAAGAAGAGTCTTTCTCCGTTTCCTTCAGCATGAGTTTAGTTCTATTACACAGGAGGCTACATTTACAAAGGCTACATTTAGAGTCAAGTTAAAGTTGAAAATTGAACCGTAAAATTTAGCTTAAGACAACAGTCCAAACCACAATTATGTTTAAATAAAGGTTGTGTGAAAAAATGTTAATCAAAAAAAGGCCAGAGCAGCCTATTATATTGAATATTAAGTCTGACTTAAAATTTAAAAAAATAATAACTTAAAAAAATTACAAAAATAATCTTGACCATGCAATTCAAACAATTCTGTAAAAAAACATGTCTGAGAAATAAATGAATAATTATGCAGTGGAACCTATGACTCCAGTCGATCAGTCTTAAAAAATACCAGCTGAAGGCTAATAAATCCTGAATGATAAAGATTTTTCAGGACATAGACTCAAGTTCTTTCATATTAGTGCTTTTATTTTATTGTGGCTGTCTTTTTTTCCGTGCAGAGTGCAGTGGTGCTCCTGTGGCTTTAGTCGACACCGTTTACCGTTTTGCATTTGAGAATTTACTGTGATGGTTTCTGACGGACGGATCTTGCAGAAAAAAAACAACTAAATTTGTCCCAACATTTGTATGACATGAAGACTGACGATAGATGAAGGTCATCATGAAAGGAAATTCATCAGATCACAACTACTTGACATGAAATGGGTTTGGTGATGTGAAGTTTAAAAAAAAAAAAAAAAAAGCCATTCCTAGGAATTTTTTAAAACAGTTTGTATTTTGTTAAACATGACTGATAAGACTTTGTCTATGTTGGCATGGCATTACATATAGCTCATGTTTTAAACGGTTAAAGAAGCTAAAAGCAGAACATCCTCTGAATCCGATGAGCGGCTAATCAGGCCTTGGCAGAAACAGATGAGTCACTATCCATCCTTTCCGTAAGACTCCATAAAACAAAACAGAGAAAACACAGCAGGGGACGAGGTGTCGGAGTCTCTTCCCTTTCACTACTCACTTATGGTTCTTTCATCCTGTAAACCTACAACATACAGTACATGCCTCAGCAGAAGAAAAATAAGCATAGCTGTAAACCTGCAGGAATGTTCTGTGAACCTTGAGTCCACTGATATATGGAGGAAAAAACAAAAAGGTGTCTTCAACTTTATGTCTCCCTTTAGTTTATGTTCAGTGTGGGATATCCTTATGAAAGGGGTTAAAGGTCAGAGTAAATGTGCTTTGTTTCACATTTTCTCTCAAGGTAGTGGCATCTTAATCCCAGTGTTAGGACCAGTGGATACTTAATATGCAGGTGCCTCCTGGATTCAGGATAAAAAAGAATGGCCAGTGTCAGTTGTCTTCTTTTTTTTTTAACGTCTCCATTCAGTAAAAATAAGTGTGCCAAAATAACAGCAAATAACACTATATATCACAAAAACGTTCTTTTTCCTTAAAGACGGAACTCTTTTCTTCAAGGTGAAAGAAAAAAAAAAGTCTTTATTGTCATAAGTCTGTGACTTTATTTTCTACCGAAGCTGCAATCTGTTGGAGTCGATAACCAAGCTGCATCTTCTGGGCTGTGGGGTCCTCCTCCAGGGCTGTGATGATCTGACAGAAAAAGATTTAGATGAAATTACGGAATTGTTGCTCACATAGATCAGCTTTTTTTTCTTGGTACGTGATGCAATGAGTTTATCCTTAAATAAGTTAAGCATTGTGGGATTCCAGGTAAAAGTGTTAGTTGGTACGGCTCATCTACTGATTGATGGTTGATTGACATGTTCAACCAGAGTGCAGGCTCTAACAGGAGCTCACACCTGATGTTGGTATTTATTCTGACTGTTATGATTGTAAAGTGCGCAATCATTCTTACAGTAATATAAATGATAACTTTTCCTGGCCCCTTCTGAAATGATGTGAAACCTCAACGCACTCCGCTCACACTAAAAGCTCACACTAAAAGCTCACACTAGAAGCTCACACTAAAAGCTCACACTAACAGTACTGTCTGATTTGGCTCACCCTCCATGTAAATATCTTGTTGGGGCTCCCTAACCGAAGCAAAGCAGCAGATCGTTTTAAAACACTGTTTCAACTGACTTTATATCACAATAACCTCGGACAACCTCCATAAAATTGAGAATTGAATTCTGAGAGTTATGTCAGGAGAAACCTAATTAACTCTAAAAACGACTAGATGAAACTGTTTTGTAATTGGCGGCAGTTTTGGCCCAGATGTCTAAGAGATTAGATTTGGTATTAGAAATAGTTCTTAAGCTAATCAATGAGCTAATATTAGCATAGCTAGCTAAAAATCCAGCTATCAGTTTGGCTACGGATTAGAGGGGAAAATATCAGAGACGTGTTGCCAGCGTCAAAATGAGGAATGTGGAGCATCTCGTCAAAGAATATTTGAATATAGATTTCACAGACAAAGAAATATTGAGTCGTTTGGCACATCAAAACCACATGATGAGGAATTTGAAAGGGTTAAGGGAAAGAAACTGGGTCTGTTCTGGAGAACAGAGGAATGGAACAAGAGATGCTGGTAGTCGACTGCATCCTCGGTTGCATCAATTTTTCTATTTAAGGGGAGTTAATAGTTTCTCATGAAAAATAATGAGGCTTGCCATCAAGATTTTGGAAACTGAAAGAGGAGAACTTTGGCTCATTTTATGTATTTAAAAAGCAATAGCAAATAAAAAAAAATGGCAGCAATGACGAATTTGGCAGTCACACAATGTGGATGAAGGCCTCTGCCCCGAACTGTAACCCCTTATATAATTTGACTACTTCATAAGCAGAGTGAGGTGCATCGGAAGCAGTGTGTGTCTTTGTGTGTGTGTGTATCTGTGTTTGTGGGCGAAAAGCTGAGGCTGCCTTACTGCCCCCTCGTCAAACTGGAAATCACGAGCTTGTCTCTTTGGTCCGTTTGCGTTTCTTGGTTAACAGACGCGATGTACTGACGTTACACGGTGAGGTAATGGCGTGGCTCTGACTCGGCTCCCTTGCTAGTGGAAGAGCAAACAGGTTTCTTAGGAGGTGCCCAAGTTGAACCAACTAAGCACTGGCACTAGCACCAGCACCGAACTAGCACCAGGTTCTTTTTGATGGAAAAGGGGTAACAGAGAGTTCCGATATAAACATCCACATTTTAACTCCCAAAAAAAAAATTTCCCAAAATGATTGGAGTAGCTATGAATGTCCATGAATGACGAGTAAATCTGACAACATCACTCCAGATAAGTTTCCAAACTGGTTGTTGGGACGGATGAATCTGGGTGAGATAAATGCTTTTCCAATAACTATTTACCTATTGTGATGAGCTTTTAAGATATTTGACATCTACATCTATATCCAAGATGCATCTGAACTAAATGAGGCTCAACCCCACAAATTGTACAACCCCACATTGATGATGTCATACTCACTTGGTCGTAGTATCTGTTGATGTATTTGTACAGCTCGTGTAAAGCCACGAGGTAGTTGACCTCACCAGTGTAATTCTGTTTTTGGAGATTAAAAATAGAGAGGTGAAGAAACATCAGTGGGTGCAGCCCGTTAAAAAGAGCACTGGTTATCTTTCAGTCATTCATATTTCATTACAAAACTCTACATCCAGCTTGTTCGGCATTCACCCAGAAACCTCTGGGTGTCCAAAAGGTATTTCTTTTTAGAAAAATGGAAAAGCAGCGCAGGTAACGTACTCGAGAGAGCTCTGCTAGAGCGGAGTTCATCTCCTGGTCGCTGGCCGAGATGGTCTGACGGATGTCTGCGTAGTACCTGTGATGACAGCAAGAAAGAGACGAGAAGAAAGTTCTGTTTAGAAAAGACAGTTTAATTTAAGGAAAAACGATGAGTCGACATTCCTGGATCCTTCATGGTGGTATTTTATAGATGTTTGAGAGCAAATAATCATCGTGCAAAGTGAATAATGGAACTGTATGATGAGCAGAGGCATGGATCGATCTATCAATCTATGAATAATATATCTATAATCTGTAGGATGAGCAGTTACACCAAAGGGAGGGCAACAATTACAAGATTTCTCTTAACGGTCAGTGACGTTTACACTCATATCTGTTGTTCTGAATGGATGTTCACTGGCTGTGCTGTTTAATTTCATATGGTAAATGGCATTAGTCAATAGCATGTGCATGAAGACAATAATCCTGGAAGGTTACAGAACTTCTATTTTAATTCAAATAACCCTGAGGGGGCTCGTAAGCCACCATATTTGTTACATGAAAGTCTTGTGCAGTGAAGCTGCACAAGAACACTGAACACTGGTGTGATCCGCAGGCTTTAATGTGCAGCAGAAAGTATGAAGTGTGGTATTCTGCTCGGAGACCATCCATGCATGGAAGCTTGGTAGGCGTACTCTACACTCTGTCTGCCTCTGACAGATTTTCCTAGGTATCACTCTCCCCCTCCTTCACTGTTCCTATGCCTGGAGATCAGTGGGGCAACTGGCTGCCATATTCTTACCTCTCCACCATCTGTTTGTAGCGTGGGATGTCTCTGGCGTACAGCAACTTGTTGATGGGAGAGTCCTGTGCAAGAAAGACAAATAGAGAAACGTGTCCCAAATATCAAATGAGACAGGTAATACACAAGTGTGTTGATTTTGAACTGGGCTCATCACAGCCTCTTTCCTCCAAGACATCATTTTCATTGGTTTTCCACATTCTTCGCAAACCAGTTTATACCAGTTATACCATATGTTGTTAACATTTTAAGATATCGCCATAGCCTCTATGCATCCATGTATGCAGATGTGAGTTGAAAGTACTCATAGTGGTATAAGTTATCTATATCCCTTGCAGTGCTCTAAAGGGATCAGCTCACCCGTCCCAGTTTGTGGTCTGCGATGGTGCAGGAATCCATGAAGGTCTGAGCGATGACGGACAGCACAGCGTCCACGTGGTCTGACGTCTGCACGTCAAAGATGAACTGTGGATTCTTGAGGATATTGATCCAGAAGCGCAGCGGTAAACTATTTTGCAACAACGAGAAAGTATAAAATATGTTTACGAATTAAAAAGGACATGAAGAGAGCATATTTATAAATCACAAATTCAAAAAAAGTTTTTGAATCAAACACCAGGAAGTTCTCTCGAGAAATAATTCTTCAGCACAGAGATGATCTTGACATTAAATTGCTGCAGGAAAAAACAAATATTTCTGACGCTCGGGCTTCATAATCAGAGAAAACAGTCAAAATGTGGTATTCCTTCAAAATGTGAAAAATCAACAGCGGCGGGAATTAACGGTGTCACACTGGAACCAAGAATGCTCACGTTACCTGTTGGTCTTCCAGATGTGGATAGTTTCATGGTCTGTGATGTTGTGCTGCAGAGCCTGCTCATCCAACATGTCAAAGAAGTACTTGACAGCCAGAGGTACTGGACGACTGGTGCTGAGGATCGCATTGAATAAATCATCCACAAACTTCTGCAGTGTCCCCTGTGACAGAGTAGACAGTCAATCTCACACTGAGGCAGATGTGTTGACACATTTACACACGCATTCACACGATCATACCGCTTTACTGTTCTCTTATTAGTCTCTATTTACATTTACAGACCAATTTAAAATAAGATAAAAGGGGGATAATATGTTTGGTTAGTGATGCATTAAACTACCTTAAAGAATAACCTTAACATCATCTTTCTTTGAACAACGTAACAACGATAGACTGAAAATACATAGAAAATTGTCTATAAATGGCTTAAATATTTATGACGCTTGGCGAATTTTTTGAAATAAACTCCAGACCAAATAAAAGCATAACAGACGGAACACAATCTGACGATTATAAGAGATTCAGTTGTTACTAGTTTCATCTGTCCATTCTATTTAAAAAAAATGATCATACTGATCTAATAACAGTATTATTAGATCAGATCATACTGATCTAATTACATTTCCAATCCAATTATCTGTTTTATGATAATAAATAATCTGAAGCAGGGAAAAGTTGTTTTGTTTCTTGGACAGATTTTCCAGATGAGAGAGCGATGAAGGATACCAGGGAGTTCTGGTGCGTTACCTTCATGGAGAGCAGCCGGGTCAGGTAGATCTCAGGGATGGCCTTCGCCCTCTCTCCGCCCCTCTCCCTCACACTCCCTCTCCTGTGCTTCGGTAGCTCTGACTCTTCACTGGCTTTCACCAGATGCCAAAGCTTCACTCCTCCTTCCTCCCCATCATCCAGCATCGGCGTCTCTGGTAGGACCACAGTTACATCAGGATATCTCTGTGGGATTATCGTTGCCCACTTCTCTGTTCACAAACATCTGCTGTTATTAATGACCATCAGCTTCCCAGTAAAATACATTAAATGTTTTTTGTCTTTTTCAACAACTAGATTTTCAACAAACATATTTCAGACTGCACTGATGAACATTCACCGATGCACTAATAACATCTGTTTGCAGCTGATCACCTAAACACAAAAGTCATGTGATTATGAGTGTGTTTTTCAGGTGAAGGTGCTACAAAAAGACTTATGTCCCTTGTTAAACTGGTTAAATATTGTACTTATATACACAGTTAGCAGTGTATAACTGAAAAAAAACTGCACTTTTTATAACATCAGGAGTGTTTCCTTTTGTTACAATCATAGCCGGTAGAGCCTCGCCCCCCGTTGTATGTTTCATCGATGTGTTTAGATTCCGTAGGAGAATCGACTGTGCAATCTCTTGGGTGTGAAGTCGGTGATTGGCATGGGACCCAGAGCAATCCTCCAATCCGGATGAAGCAGCCTCCAAGGAGAGGATTCAAGAGTGCTGTCGGTCGGATGTCCAGGGCGGCCGGTTTGATGTACATATGGCTGTGTGGCTCATCACATTATGTCATCTTTTTATCAGAGTGACACTTGTATGCAATCTAAATTATAATTGTAATTTGTTTTGCAGCATTTGCACACATTACATGAATTTCGATTTTTTTTTTTTTATTTGTAAACATTCACTAGTGTCAGCTGTGCCGCCCTATGTATTCTAATTACAACTTGGATCCCAGGTTAGTTAAAGAAGTTTTGATTTCATGTTCTTTGTTCTCGAGCCAGGGTTAGGTTGGTTAGGTTCCTTTATCGGTTTTGTTATTTTCTTTGTTTTAAATAGCACCAAATTTGTTACTCTACACCTCAGATTATTTAATTCACCTTCTTAAACTTTATCAAAACAACTTTATTTCACCATCAACAGTTGATTTTTATGTTGCTTCCATTTAACCTTAACAGGCTGGATCTTAAAACTTTTATATAATTTATATTTTTTGAAAAAACTCTTGAAAACGGGTAAAAAAAAAAACGGTTAAAAAGTTATTGAGTGCGAAACTGACTAAACAGTGAGACAAAACATTTTTTATTCTATCTACTCTTTAATAGGGAATAATGGCCTGGATTCATGTTGTATGTAATGAGGTTATCTGTGATTGGCCTTTCAATCTGGAAGCCTGGGAATAGGGATGCGATTGGATCCTGAAAAATTGAGTCCAACCCCAAGCTGTGTGCTTTTTGTTCTTGTATGAATATTATTAAAGTGAACCTGCACACTACCGCAAACGCTCCGATGAAGACTTTGTGCCGGAACGCGTGAATGTTTCTACGTTCTGTTGTGTGCCAAATAAAGATGTGAAATGTGAGTATTTTGTCTTCCCTTACTTAAAGAATTGAGCTTTTGCTACCTTTTTACATTTTTTGGAATATTTATTCTATGTTTTCAGTCTTTCACCTCTTCTGCTTTTATTTTGTCTAATCCATATGAAGGGGGGGTCACTAGAATTCTGATTTGTATCTCCTCAAACCTGCATAATGCATTCCTCTTCATCTCTATTGTATCTACAATCAACGGTGCATAAAAGTGTGCAAGACTCACTTTCTCCAGGCATGTAATCATGGCTGTCATGCACGTGATTCTTGGTGCTCCTGGGGATCAGGGCCACTGTGGCTCCATCAGGGACCTGCAAAGCGAAGATGAATTACCATGATGTTAATACTTCTTTACACAATTCTAAGAAATTTTCTTGATGTAGATGACTGTAAAAGTTTGCTTCTGTGGGCGTTGGAGTGATTTGCACTGACCTTGTAGTGCTGCAGTGTATTGAGGCGCTTCCATGAACCCTGTACTACTGACGTCAGGTCCTCATCTGAAAGGATGAGGTGACCTGCAACACCTGCACGCCACTCTAATGGGAAACATTCAACAGCAGCAAATATCAACTAGGATGTAACCGTAACCTTAAACTGCTGCTCATCATTCTTGATGTAACACAGAGTTTCTAATCCAACAGAGGCAACGTTTATTACATATTTATTTATCAAAGACCGAAAGAGAAGAGCTCTTTTCAACCCGACTGGACATTCTTTGATCGAAAGGACTGCTTGTATTGAATATTCTGATACTTCTCGATAATACCATCAGCTAGATTGGCTTTAGTTGTAAAGCAGGATTTTTGAATCATAAATATTTGATGTGCGACTACTCAAAATATATTATCAAAATTTACAAGTAGTCCATAGCTTAGTGAGGTTACTAAATAATCCAATGCACCAACACTGTATTCATCAGTAGAGTCAGATGCTACAAGGAGAAAAAAAACTGACCCAGGTGTAAGGAGTCAACTAGTGGTCTCTGGGAAAAGGACGTCCCCTTCCAGGTTTGCTCCACAACTTTCTCCTTCACCTGGGTGATGGTGTCACAGTCCAGGACTTTGGCAGGCACAGTCTGGGTGGTAGTGCCTCCACTGGCAGCTGTAGCTGGCATCACAACATTCAGGGTCTGGAAAGACGAGCAGGAGATTGATTACTAGAGGAAATTATTTTACCTGGCTAAGAAGACTTTTGTGATGAAGTGTTTGATTGAAATATTGATTTTAGTAAAAATGTTGAACTTAATTTAGTGATTCAAATTTGAGTCTATAATTTAAAAAAAAACATTTGTTTGATACAGGAATAACTGAATTAAAAGTACTTTTTTGGGAGATTTCAAGAATTTTCACAAAGTTAAAAGATCTTACAATATATGTCTTACATTCCAAATTCTATAAGGGTATTAAATAATAATAATATTAATACATTTTAAAATATATAATAGCGTGGTACTACAATGGCAACAAATAATTAAAAAAACAAGACAAAAACACATGAATTCATAAAAAAATACATAAATCACATGACATTTAAAACAAGGCACAGAAATACAAAAAAAGAAAATGTAAGAAATAGAGTAAAAGAACCGGTAGAAAGCAGAAAATGCAGACACTAGAAATGACAGAATGGGCTAGAAATATACCCCATTGAATAAGTAGGTCTTTAGTTGAGTTTTAAAAATGTCAACAGAGCTTGCATGTCTAAGGGTCAGAGTGTACCCCAGTCTCCGAGCATAGTAGCTAAAAGGATTTTCCCCACTTGTTTTGTGGGTTACTTTAGGAACAGTTAAATAATAATAATAATAATACATTTAATTTATAATGCACTTTACATTTGGATCAAATCTCAGAAGATATAACCGCTGTTGTTGGTTGATAAGGGATTAAAAGGTCTAAAATGTGCCAAAAGGTGCCATATCATTAAGCGTGAATAAAAATAACCTAAAATCAATTCTAAAAGAAAGGGGAAGCCAGTGCAGGGAAGATAAAACAGGAATAATTTGCTCCCTTTTCCTTGTCTTCATTAAAAGTCTGGCGGCGGCATTTTGAACTAGCTGAGGTTTTGCAATCCACCTTTTTGGTGAACAGGGCATTACAGTAGTCCGAGCTGCTAGTAATAAACGCATGCACCAACTTCTCAGCATCCTACTTTATTAAGAAAGGCATTACTTTGGCAACTTTTCTTAAATGAAAGAATGCTGTCTAAATAAACTGTTATTTAAATGAACTCAATTTCATAAAAATTAAGAGGAGGAAGAAAAATTAGAAAAAATATAGATATTTTGGAACTATACACAGTGGAGTTTCTTGATGGATTTCCATGACTCCTGACTTTTAAGGTTAACCCTGCCTGTGTTAAGATGCTGTCGACTGTATTTGTGTGTGTTCTCACCAGCGTGCGGTACTCCACATCCTCCCGTAGCAGCCGGTTATCATTGAGTGTGTACTTGGCTTTTCCTGTCACAGCGTCCACAGGCCCTTTATCCACCTGGTGCTTTATTGCTCTGAAGAGCATGTAGAATGACTCCCCTGCAGACTCCTGCACAGGCATACAGATGAGAGGTCAACAATGTCCAATCACAGCGTCATTTATCTGAAGAGTCCTGCCCTCCATTTCTCTTGAGATGCTACGAACATTATGGTGAAGATATTAAAATAATAATAATATCCATGAATGGTATTATCATTATTAATATTAATTAAAAGATATTACATGCATTTCCCTTGTACTTGCTTCAATGTAGTTTCCATGTAAATGCTAATCATGACTCTCAGTTAGAATATTTGGTTTTCTTAATAATAATATTAGCATTGTTGCTAATACAGATACGTACATTTTAGCAACAACAAATTTTAAAAAATATGTTTTAGGAGGACTGTAATAGCAGCGGTTCTGACCTGGATGCATGGTTCCAATATTAATATGAAAGGTCAGAAGATAAACAAAATGGAAATTTTTATTTCTTTATTTCGGGACTTAATAGATTTCACTTCATTATAATGTGTCCCAAGCCAAAAAAGTGGAGGGCAGTCACAGAAAAGGTGTCTGATGTTTTCTGATACAGTCACGTGTCATGACTAATAAATAACACCAGAGAGGATTAGTTTTAAGTAGCAATGCAAAATAACTTAACTAACATTACAGAAGTTTATAATATCAATATTTCAATGCAAGTAGGATCATTGTTTTTCCTGTTGATAATTTAATCATCTTATAATATCTACTATGTTTTTTTGTTTTTTTTGTAGAATATCAGTTTTGAGCTTTCTGTTTTCCAATTTAAGACCAGAGGGAAACCCTGTGAGATCCAACCTGGATAGGGTTTTATGTAATACTACATGCTTGACTAAAAAAAGGCTTTCAACAGAAATTCCATCTCTATCCAGTAATCTGAATTAATACGAGCATACACACCCTCAGAAAGGTAAACAGACAGATGGACATCCAGTTTGTCAAAAGCTTCTCAACCACAGATTCTGTCCTGGAAAAGGAAAATGTGGACACGTGTGAGCTACCAATTTAAGAACGGAAGAAGTATCAGAAAAGAAGGGATGAAAGTGTCAGCGCCCTCACCTCCTCAGCATCAGCTTGGGGTTCTTGGCCACATACTGTTCCACTAGAGCATTAAGCAGTGTCTTCAGGATGTCTGTGAAGTACTCCAGTTTACCATGCAGCGCTACAGTGAGCAGAGAGGCCACGTAGGCACGGTCCCTTGGCGAGAAGGTCCGCTGGACCTCCAGAGTGTGAATGAACTAAAGGAACATCAGGGGAAAGGTGTGAAGTAAAAGCAAAGTGATGTTCCAGGAAATGTATAGCACATGCAAAGCTTTATGGAACACCCGTAAGTCATACTGGTATTTTGCCCATAAGAAACATCAGTGATGGATGTCACTACATTTTAAATGCTATGAATTCTTCCTTTTACAGCTTTGTCCTTGTTTTTTAACTGATGAAGGGCTAATTTTCATTTGGTGTTTTGTTACTTAAATTATGTTTAAAAGAAAGAAAAAAAACTGTTACTGTTATAACACTGTTACAATAAATAAATACTACATGTATAATCATAATATTAGTTTATACAATAAAGTTTTTGTATTGTAAGTCTACTAAAAAGAGAACATTTTGGTATATGTTGTGGAATTGTAAATAAACAAATCAAATCTGGAAATCTTTCAAAGTACCAAAACAATTCTCTAACATTACTATATTACTGAACTGTGACTCTTAAGGGCAGCATCCATAAAAAAAATAGGAAAAATGTGTTCAATGTGGTCCTTTTGGTCTATTTTAGGTCTCCTTCATTCAAGTTAAAATGGGTGCCGGTTCTTATGGGTTAAGGGAGAGCCGCGGTTTCATTACAAATGGTATAAAAACTCTCAATGTGTTGAATTATTTCATCATTTCTTGTAATAGATTGTGTGAAATTTTTAAGGATTTCAAATTCAAGTTTTAGAGGGGCAGCCTGTGATTCTAACATGTATGAAACAGTGAAGAAGTAGTCTACTGTGGTTACAAAGGTCTATTTAAGTACAAGCCATGCTGTCTGAAACAAACCCCTCATTTGATAACCTGCTCAAAGAAAAAAAAATACAGCTCTGCCCGCTGACCTTGGTGAGGAAAAGTTTACTGTTGAGCAGATTGGACAGCTGAACCAGTCCTTGCTCCACAGTCTGCCTCCGACTCTCCGGAACATCAAGATCTCGTCTCAGTGGCGAATCCTGGTGGCCCGGAAAGAAGATACGCTCAGCATACGCCCGGTAATCCAGGAATGGAATGCCTGAACCCACTAAGTCACTCGACATGTCCATCATCTCTGTCATAAGATCTGAAGGAGAGGTAGGAGAGAAGATGTCTTAGTGTCTGTATCGTCTTTACTGTGGGACAATTAGCTGATGTCATTTTGTAAAAGTGAACGGGGTTGGGATTATACCTGTGAACTCCTTCTTACAGCAGTCTCTCACACTGGTCTCCAGGTTCTCCAGCTGGATCTGCACCTTCTTGTAATCCCTCATAGCCTGTTTGCTCTTCCTCCTGACAACAATAACAATGCATAGAAAAAATATAGAGCTGGAGAAATAGCGCCACTCCAGTTACTGAACATGGCATGTAGGACTGTGAATCAAGCTCCTGCAGCTGCTGACGGATGGGGACAGTAACGTTACTCTGTTCAGTGCTGCGCATGTTTACCTGTATATGAGGACTATGATAAACACCATGAGAGCCACGATAGAGGCTCCCACACCGACTCCCACTTGAGCCTCCAGAGGAAATGTGGAATGGGCCTGGCTGTCGTACTGCACTTGGCCCAGAGAAAAGTTCAGATTCCCCATCTTCACCTGCGAACAAGTATTAACATTTAACACCTCAGTTGAGGAAAATATTATCCAGATTAAGGTGGCTTAAACATTTTTACCATACAAATATGTGGGGAGTTTTTAGGAGTTTTTAATCTTAGGAGTAAAGGAAATCTAAAGCTATTATAAAAGTAATTGACTGCGTTTCTCTCTTGTCTTATGGAATCCAAAAGAGAACTGCATCTTTAACAGTCTGGATGTCTCATTTGAAAGTTTGCATTCAGAGTTTAGGTTTAATGAGTCAGGGATAATAGTTGTATCGCTTTACATATATAACCACATTAATACATGGTGTGGTGAATTTACAGCCAGCCAGGTTAACTACAGTGTTACATTGTTCAACAGGCTAATGCAAAGGTGAGCTTCTCCATTTGTCTAATATCAGGTGTCACTCAGCGACCATTTTATATTGCTCTTTTTGCCAAAATATATCCTTACCAAACTACAACAGTTTGGGATTCATCAGACGACTTTGGAGACCTTTTTAAAATATTACTTCTTCTGAAACCAAGCCTTGGTGGACTTGTGGATCTGCTTGGGGTCATTGTCCTGTTAGATTGTCCAATGACCCAGCTTCAGCTTCCTCATAGACAGCGGGAGGTTTTTTTCTATAATACTTGTTGGAATCAATCTCACCCTCTACATGTTTCCAGTGTTTAAAGGAAGTGTAAGTAGCACAGAACATCACTGAGCCCCTGACATGCTTTAGGCAGGGTGTTCTTCCTCTTCCAGACACACAGATCCACAGGCTCCAAAAGTTACAGTTTTGTCACTCCACTGAACACCATCCTGAAACTTCTGTATTTCATGTAGATGGTTATGAGTGAAATGGAGCTGACTGTCCTTCTACTGTTTCTCAGCAGTGGTCACATCTTGGAATTCAGGCATGAAGACCTTGAGGCTTACAGTATATTTTTTGCATAAACCTAATTAACCTAATAACCCTAATAGGGGTTGAATAATTTTGGCTTTCGAGTGCAGTTTGTCCAACAGGATGACAAATGTGTTGCATTGTTCAGAGAACTCACAACAGCTTTAGCACGTCAGTGTTAGCGTCTAACAGCCTAAAAGCCATATTATCTTATTGAACAGGCTAACATTAGCTTTAGCTTCTTGAACAGGCTAACATCAGCGTTAGTTTCTTCAACAGGATAACATCAGCGTTAGTTTCTTCATAGGATAACATCAGCGTTAGTTTCTTCAACAGGATAACATCAGCGTTAGTTTCTTCATAGGATAACATCAGCGTTAGTTTCTTCATAGGATAACATCAGCGTTAGTTTCTTCAACAGGATAACATCAGTGTTAGGTTCTTCAACAGGATAACATCAGTGTAAGTTTCTTCAACAGGATAACACCAGTGTTAACATCAGCGTTAGTTTCTTCAACAGGATAACATCAGCGTTAGTTTCTTCATAGGATAACATCAGCGTTAGTTTCTTCAACAGGATAACATCAGTGTTAACATCAGCGTTAGTTTCTTCAACAGGATAACATCAGTGTTAGCATTTCTAGCAGGCTTTGAACAGGGTTAGCGTTGTCAAAATTTAGTGTTCATGAGTCTTTTCTTTAAATTGTATTGTTAAGTCTGTCTGTATTAAAATGTTTTTATATTGTTAAGTCTGTCTGTATTAAAATGTTTTTATGTTATATGTTTTTATATGTTTAAAACAGGTCTCTCTTGAGAATGACACCCAAAAAAAATGTATATAATAATTCATGTTTCCCCATCCTCATTGTCATTGTCATTCTGATTTAACCACAGTGGTCCTGCCGCTTTGGACAAATGTTTCTGTGGCACAAAAATACCTAAATGTCACCCTAAACTGACTCAAAATATGATTTAATACTTCCATTTGTTCAGTGACAAGAACTCACGGTAAACTCTGGCAGACTGTCCACACCGTCCTGTTTGGTGCTGGCTATGACTGAGGGCTGCTGGGCCGGCGGTTCACAGTACAAGTGGTTGTGGGTCAGGGTCTTCACCGAACACACACCCTCACCTATACGAGCCTCCACCTCACGCTTGTTGATGGCCAGATCCAGGTTCTCTCCCTAAAGGAGGGGGATACAGGAGCCATAATGTGAGTTAATTTGCTTTACTTACTATGTATGTGGGGAAATTCTGGTCCAGACATTCTTAAGCACAGTTTTGTTTGGTCCTAGACACACACCTCCACTGAGATGATGCTGCCAGGTTTGTGATGGTACGGTTTGCCAGGGCTGTTCTGGTTCAGTGGGTAGAGCTGGGGATTGGGTTCATAGCTGAAGGCTTCATTTGCTACTGTGCTGAAGTCAAAATGGAGACTGTCCATCAGAAAGTGAACTTTGACCCTGGCCCTCCTGGCCTCTGGACCCACTGCCGGTGTTGGACAAGAGATGAGGGAGGAGCTGTTCACCATGCAGAGAGACTCGTACTACAGCACAGAACAAGGAGATGAATTTGAGCAGAGTGGTTATTTGTTTGAGTTCCCAATGCTTTCAATGTTAAGGTTTATATAATATAAAATTTGGCAGTTGGCTTGGAGGTTTGTGTTTTCTTATAGACAACAACGTTAGTACGAGAGGATGAGTACATTTCTCTGTCTTTATGATTGTAAGAACATACCTGTTTGACTTCACAGAGAGTATTCTCGGGGCAATTTGCTTCTGGAACGATCCTCCTCCACCTTTTCTGTGGACCTTGATTATCCTGTCCTCCACTCAGGACTCCCTTTTTCCTCCTGTTAATGTTCCGTCGCTTCCTCCTAGGGGGTAGAGGATCAGGAGGACTGAGGGTGACCTGCATTTTTGGCTCCTGTACTACATCCAGGTTCTGCCCGCTGACTCTGACGATCCTGCCTCCGCTGCAGGGGAGAATAAAGTAAAAACTGTTCACCTGTGCCACAGACCAAAACCACTGATTGCTCTGCTCTGACAAGCACCTGAGAAAGCTTTTGGACGGAGCAGCCATTGTAATGATGGGGTTGGGGGTGTAATTATACATCAAACCCTGTAGGTGTCGCTCTACCCAACTAAACCGCACAGTGATGCTGTGTTCTCCTGTTCTATTGCTGCCTCTGGTCAGACAGATGATCTGCTCCTCCTGGATGTTAAGCCTGAAGAGAAGCAAACATTCTACATTTCACAAAATCTCTTTGATCAAACAATCAAGAATTAGAAATGTTATTGCAAAAATGTACAGTCTAAATTCAAGAAGACACTTACACCAAACTTGGCACCCCTCCGATTAAGACGCTGACTTCACTCGGGTGTCCTGTCCTCAGGCTCTTGCCTCTGATGGTGAGAGAAGACCCTCCTGCCTTAGGACCCATTTGGGGGGAGATGCTGCTCAGTACAGGATCCTGATGATGGAGAGAAGACGAGAAGAGAGATGAAGGATGAGATTTATAGGGGTTACAGGTACTTTTCCGGATCAGGTTATAATAATATCAAGGTACACTCCGTCACAGAGAGACTTGTTAGGTGAAGGGTCGTAACAATTAAGACTCTTTTGGCATAAATTATGTGTAACCAAACGAAGAAAAAGAAGGAATTCCTAATACCCACAATTCTGAACTATGTGAAAAAAATACCCTAATGAGAAGACGAGATTGAACTTTATAGATCACGAAGGATTTCTTATACCAGAGATTGCTCAAGATGACAGTAACAAAAAAATACAGTAAGCGAGTAAAGAAAGAAAAAACAAGAAAATAAATAAATTTTAAAAAAAAGTGTAAAATAAAGTGTATAAGTGGTAAATGTAAACCAATGCCTACGAATAACAGTATGATAAGGAGCGTACTATTGCACCTGATAATAATACTGTGACGTAATATGAGTGATATTGCACAGGATAATTAACACACAAACTAAAAGTAAATGTAAACCAGTGCCTACAAGTAAAAGTATAATAATGAGCATACTCTTATAGCACATTATAATATTACTGTTACATAAGCAATATTGCACAAAAATCACAGTAGGGGAATTTTGTGAATGGTAGTAAATTTAACGTTGTACATGATAATTATACCGAAAACTTATATTCTACATAACAATGAATTATATGACCTAAACTCTGTTAAATAATTCTCCAAAGGACCCTTGAAATGGTGCGTGTTTGAGATTCTCTAGCTATTCAATGGGTTTCCTACCCTTAAACTGACCGGAGACATTTATTTTTTATTTTGTACCATTGTGAAGTAAATGTTAATTACGCCATGTAATGGCTATGGAATGATTAGATCATCAGTGTTTAGACTGAACCTGACTTTCACAGTTCAAAGTAAGTCTGCCACCAAGCATGACTACAGCCTGAGTGGTGATCCAGTCTTTCGTGTCTCCATTCTTTCTTTCTATCTATCTACCTCCCTATCATTCTGAGTGGAAAATATCTTTTAGTATTATGCAAAACAAGGTTTGTGTATAGGGAGAAATAGGAGTAACCTGGAAGCTGAAGATCTTTGCAGATAGTCCAAGTCCTCCACCCCTCACTTTTACTGAGGCCTGGCCGCTCTTCTCTCCTCCACTACTTGTAGTCTCACACACAATCCTACAAGATAATTATGGAGGACTGAAACAGTTCATGAAGACTGATAAAAAAAATAACTTTAGACAGAGTTTATGGACAGAAGATATACCTTGAGGAGACTTCATATCTGCTTTGGATGACGTTGCAGGGAATTCCAGCTACTGTGACGGAGTTCTGGATGTCTTCAGCTCGCTGGCCGAGGTTTGAGCCTGAAATAGTCACCACGGTCCCTCCCTCTACGGGACCGGATACAGGGTCCAACTGAAAAAACAAGAGGAGAAAAAATTATGAAATGTAAAGCCTTTTTAAAAAAAAATCTGTTTCATGTCATAATAATGTCATACCATGAGAACGTCACAGAAAAACGGTTGTTCATCAGGCATGGAGCCATACTTCAAACTGTTGCATTTAATCCATTTATTCACCATTGAATTTAATTCAAGTGAGAGAAGATGCAGACGAATAAAAGTATACGAAAAGACACACACTACTTACTGTAAATTTTGTTTTTTAATTTGTATTGTAATCTGTAGAAAAGAAGCTTATAGGTGGTAATGTTTTGAAATATCTCTATATGCCAGCTTAATTTTCCCAGAACAACTGAACTGTATCACACATTGAAAACCTTCAAAACCTACATCGCAGCAAGATCAGAGCGTTGGGAGTCTGGCAGAACCCATTACCATCGGGCTGGGGTGGGAAATGGCTGTGGAAGTGTTTTTATTACGTAAAATCAATCACAATCATCCTGGACCTCAGATGGAGCACCTGAACACAGAGTTGCGAGGAACTGTGTTTTGAAGAGGCAAGCCATGGCATTGAAATGTCAAATACCCTGACGAATGAAAAGACAGCTAGCTTGTTCGAGTCCATACCGTTGGTGATTAAAGTGAGGGGAAACAGAACATTACAGTGCAAGTTGTTTCTCATAGCAACAGCATTGCATTAGCTTAACACACTGAAGATTTGATAACACCGAGACCGTAGTTAAAACAAGAAGAGAACTTGTATTCCATTATATTTTTCTTCTCTCTGTCACTACACACACAAAAATAGAATCAATGCAACCTCTTCCTATAAAGGTTCCTACTTGCTCTGAGCAAGTGAAGGACAAAGTAGTCTTTAAACATAAAGTGTTTAAAAAAGGTTGAGAAACGTACAAAATGGATGACAGGTGCGGGACAGGTGTGTTGGACATCCTCGGTGCAGGAGTCCTGGTACACACAGCGAGAGCGTGCGGCACCACCGCACCATACACAGCCATACTTGGGGTTGGCGGTGCGACATCTGCTGCAGTCTCGACGCCCCACCGAACAATTGAACAAAGTCACTGAAATGAAGCAGAGATGGGGAAATCTGTGATGTTTGAAAACAACCTATAGGATAAGCACCTGTGGCTGTGCATAATCATACCGTTTCACATCTACACACACACACAAACATTAGGAACGGGCCCCACCATTCAGATCATCCGCGCTGTCGATGTTCAAGTGGTTTTTTCTCCTCAAGTTTATCATGGCCGCATATTCCTCCATCAAGGCAGAGTAGGCATACTGACAAAAGAACAGAAATGATCAATCAATCAAGTGTGTGAGTGGACGATGTGCACGTTCATGTGCACAGCAATGACAGGATGTGTGTATTATCTGGGTATGACAGTAAATGAAATAGACTGAGGAAAACACACAAAAGGGCTTAATCAGGAGAAAGCAGTTTATAGATTTGTCTTAATATGACAGGCCAGAGATGGATTGATGATGACGGTTGTTTGTCATTAGCAGTTCAATTGTTTTCGAGCCCTGCTGCTGACGCATACGATGTACAAACAGCTGAAAGTTGATTCATTTGGCAGAGTGGTCACAATGGGAGTTATGAAGCTCACCAAACTTTGAAATAAATGGAACAAGATCTGTGTGATAAACAAGGGACAAATATCCAACATATCCTGATCCTGGTTAAATGTGAAATTTGTGGTCAACCTTCAGTTAACCTGTCAACAATGGCAATCAACTTGGAATAGTTCTGGTTATTTAATAGGAAAGAGGATTCATTTGTGGTTGCCTTTTCAACTCCATCTGTTTGTCTGTCAGCAGAATTAGGGGGGAAAAAGTATGAACTGATTTGCATAGAAGTTGGTAGAAGGCTGCAGCGCGAGAAAGGAAGGAATGCAGAATGTTTCTGGTGCAGATTTTAATTGATGGATGATTCCAGGAATTTTTTGAGAAAGTTCAATAACATTGTGATTTTCTGGCATTATTCAACATTTTGCCGAAATACTCATAACAATGAGTCATCCAATTGGGGCATTGGACAGAGACGATCAAATTAAATTTACAGCTCTCGTAAGAGGTGACCCACATTGATAAATTGAAGGCTATGTTATAAGCTGTTTATGAAGATGAAAAATACCTGAGTCTTTTAAAATGGCGAAGTGTATACCTGAATCCCAGCAGGACAACCCTAAACATCTGTCCATCCTCCCTGGCCCATACCCTGCCACTCAACCGGGTTTTGTGAAAATATGCTAATTTGTTTGTCCATTATTAGAGAAAACATATTAAAAATGTCTATATTTGAAGAATGCAAAAAAAAAGCAAGCAAATAATCTTTTGTGATCTATTAAAAACCATGATTTCCAGAGATTTAGTGATCACTAACACACACTGACCTTGTGGGGATGACAGGTGATGAGAAAGACTGATGGCTGTGTGTCATCCGGCTCAACGGACGCCTCCACCACCACTGACTCATTCTCAATGTCCAACACACACTCGTAGTCCAAAATCTCATCCTAAATGTAAAAACAGCATACTTTTTAAATACACACACACAACAAAATAAGTTTCCATTCAGCCGTGTCACTGGAGGGTATAAGAAGATGAGGCAAACTGATTTTTACCCTACTGATACACTTCCAACTTGATTCAAAGTTCCAACTTTAGCAATTTTCATTTCAGAATCCATTTAAATGCAATATTTAGTACTTGCATTGACAAAATGTCATCTAGTGACATTATGTTGGGGAGAGGGCAAACACGTCTTCAGCAGATATCTCCACAACTATGTAGCTCACCCCAAAATAACCCCGATGGATAGATAGAATGACAGGTAGGAGAAAAGTCTTAGGAGTTAATTGTGGGCTAAATGTCCTTGTAAGACTAAAACAACAACCCGGCTGACCCGGTGGGGGGGTTACTTTACCTGAAACAGGTTCAAGTGTTGTCCCACCAGAGTGATTTTCCTCTCCACGTTGACAGGGAGGAGAGAGGAATCCTGGACTCTTTCCACGCATGGACATTCCTGATCAGAAATTATTAACAATCAAAAACTGCTGCCATACTTTTAGAAAACCTCAAACTCAATCTCGATAATGTGAACTTTCATGATGAAGGGTATTTTGTTTTTTTTTGCCCCACCCTCATGATACTTGTGTGAGACAGACTGCCACAAGATGTTTGAACATCTGTTGGAACAGGTGGCTTTAGGCCGTGGCGCTGCTGTTCCTGGTTAAGCCTGGCTCATGTTCCAGTTCATACCAGAGAGGTTCATGTCAGGCACTCGCTCCGCCTTGATGTCAACAAATTTGTTTCAACACTGTGCGAAGAAGAACATGAGAGAGGTTTAACTCAACTGTTTCCTTTTGCTTTGACTGGAAAACCATTCCTCCTGAACATGACACTGCAGATGGTTTTAAGGATGCGGACACACAGCTTTTACTCCCATTTACCAAACCTTGATTTGTCCTTCCGCAGAAATCTTACTAAGTGTGACGGTCCACATACTGTTAGTCACACGGTAAATAAGAGATAATGTAATTGATCTCATAGATACTATACAAAGTGGCAGTGGCAGTCCCATTTTATAGCTATTTATAACAAAATCAAACTAAGAAACTGAAACGCACTACTTCAAAAAAGGCTGGAACTGCATGTCCAACATCATAAAATCAATGCCAGCTATGTAAAAAGTAATTGGATGCACAAGTAAAACAAAATCAGGATGTGAAAGATATGATGTCCTGATAAAGGATGACAGTTTTTAGCTTGTCGGAGAGATTGAATGTCGTGAATTAGACAAATGGCATAACCTGCAGGTCTGAATGTGTTGAGGTATGAAGGTGAGGATGATGAGGGAAGTGAACTCAATAAGAACCATCAGTTTGATCGTCACCTGTGAGATTACTAATAATGCAGAATTTTAATTTGCCTTTTTATAATCAAAAGTAATACAATAGTCTCATTAACCATATGCATATGCAAAATTAAGTATACAAATAATTTTCTGCGCATTCTTAATCAAAAGTTCATTATGTTTTCTTCCTCTACAAAATTGGACACAGGTTTGATTAGAGTTAAAACAACCAAATTAAGCTGATAATATAATTTTCCCCAATCAATTGATCTTAAACTATTAGCAACACTCAATATCTATGACTCAATATCTAGCTAGCTAGCAACAGCATCAGTTTCCAAATTTCAAATTAAATTCCTCCAGAGATGTCCCACTAGTCCAACATATTTAACTTTAGTCACAATGAGGGGATGTAAGATCACATTACGATACCTTGGTTTGTGATGCTGTTTTGTTCTTCAAAAAATATAATGACTTTTAATGTATTTTTCAACATGCAAAGATTTTTTTGCAGATGCTTCATTTTGTGTTTTAAACGCCACAGCTGGATAGCAGTATTGTGATTTATCTCCAGCCAAATATTTGACTCTTCTTCGCTAACATATGGCCTTCCTTAAAGCCCTGCAGTAAATGGGCGTGTAAAGCTCGCATTGTTTGGAGTTCATAACGACATATTCGTCGTCGCGAATACTCAGCTGTAGAGGCCAGATACTCATCAAGAGTTACTCTTACTTAAGGGTAAGATCTGGACGTTCTATCTGAAACTGCACAACATGAAGAGTGTTTTTCCCCCAAAGAGTTTATTATGGTGATGTGGACAACAATGTGATTTTCTATCTAACTGCACTCACCATGAAATAAGAGTCGGATGGAGAATCTGATTGGTGGTTTGTCGTGGTTTCAGAGTCGGGGTCAATAACTACTTCAGGTGATTGTGTATAGATGAGCGACTTTTTGCTGGAGGTTTCAAATGCTGAAACTGTTGCAGAGTGAGTTTCTCCTTCTGGTTTCTCCCACTCATTGGACCACAGAGGTGAGACGTTCTCCTCAGAACCGCCCAGAGGAGCAGCCTCCTTCTCATCACTGACAGAAGAATCTAATAAAATTGTCACTTGGCTTGAGGTGCTTGAGCTCACATTTGGTGAAGACCGCATCACGTCCCTAGACGGCTCTAAAAGTCTCTGGTCAGGGTCAGCCTGGCTGCTAGTGCTGCTGGGTAATGTAGTGTGGGGAGTAACTTCAGTGATGCTCCAGGTCTCACTATATTTATCCTCAGAAACACTGCTTGTAGTGCCACCAACTCCCTCTGTGATTCCATCTGAGAAGGACCCCTTTGAGGTGGGGACATCACTAAGGATGTTGGTGACCTCAGTTAAGATCCTGACAGAGGGGGAAGTTGGGGCTGGTGTATGGGGGGAGCTGGGTACGGCGTTAGGGGCGGGGGGTGGTGTCACTGTGGTGGCAGTCGTAGTGACAGCTGCTGTGGTGAGGGTAGGTGTCACGGTGGGTGGCGACTGTGTTGTAGTTGTAGCAGCCGGGACGGTAGGAGGAAAAGGGGTCAGTTTTCTGTTGGGTGGTGGGTTTGGGGGTGTTGGCAGTTTAAACTTGATGATGTGGTACCATTGAATGAGACAGACATGGAGAAGGAAAAACAAAAACAAAGGAAGACACAATTAAAATAAAAGAAAAGAGTATGCAAATAAAGTCAGAAGCAACTTATGGGTGACAATAAAAAAGCGTCATGATAAAATTTGCACTAAAAAGACAGAACAGGAAAATGAGTACTTTACCAAACCAACAGTTAAGCGCTGCGAAACACTGGTCGTGATCATTTTAACACACGACAACTTTTACTTTCATGATGTTACTTGATGACATACTAATGAAATAATCACCCAAAATGTAGTCATTATCTATTCAACTTTGAACCAGTGAAAATTCTGCTCAAGTTTAATAATCTGAAATTTTTTTCTGAAGCTTCAGAGAAAAATGGAAATTTATTTCTTCCTTCACAGAATTCTCCTGAATAACTAATGAAGGTGAGAACTCATTTTTAAACAGAGCAGAAAATAAAATATGGAAAAATAAACATGAAATAAGGGAAATGAGAGAATATTTAAGAAATTAAGAATACGTATATCATTTAATTTTTGGTGTTCTGTAAAAAAATTCAAGAAATTCAGAAAATGATTTTTTTTTATGATGCAGCAGTAAAAAAAGTAATCAATCACAAATGGTTACAGGCCAATTTGCCCACAGATTATATAATGGGCTCCACTTTATGAAAGAGATTCACAACATTTTTTGGTAAGATTGAAAAATGATTTATAGATTGGAAGATAGAAAAAACATGTAATTGTCGAAATAAGGGGCGTGACTGCTGTTTAGTGCGGGCTCCATTATAGCATTTTGGCCCATTTGAGTATCTTGCTTCATGAATGATGATATCATATCACTATAAAAGAACCAAACATAACACTTTGAATGCTTCTGTGCCTGGAATTTTCTGGTGAATTTAAAAAACATTAAGTTGTATTAGTACTTTAATTCAGTTAAAGGATCCTTTTGCACTACTGCCCTTTAATAAAAATCGATAGGGACATGAAAACAATCCCTTTGACACGCTGTAATTCTGAGGTCTTTTCTTGTGTTATGTCTGAAAAAAGATATCTTCTATCTGAGGTTGTGAGTTAGCAGGGCCCTGACAACGATTATGGCCAATGTCAATGACCTTATATGAATAAAACTGTTTGTCAATATGTGACTTATTGGTGTGGTACTTGCACGTGAGCGCACCAAGATCTTCTCTGCTGCAACAGACCTGTCTCTAGTAAAGATCTTGTATTGGAGTAAGTTCAACTGAGACTCAGCGAGTTACTATATTTACTCATCAAACCACTGATCATCCACACCAACAGAAAACATAGATTATTATGAACTTACCTGCCAATGTATTGGGTAAACCATGCTAAATACAACAGATTGCAAATTTTATCTCCATGAAAATGGGACAATTGAGATAATCAGAGGCGTTTCTGGTATTTACTACTTTCACTTATAAAAATGGAGGGGACAAAATATTAGATTTACGTAACGATATAACTCAACACAGCTCAGGAGTACTACATGCTGCATGTAAATACAGCTGAATGAACTCCGCTTTACTTAGGTTTCAACAGAAATGGAATATTAGAATCTGTATTAGGGTAGAAGTTGTTGTTCGACTGTCTACTTAACTGGATTTGTTTTTCCTAGTTTATCTTGTATCTTAAGTACATAAACCCAAACTTCATCATTTATTCCCGTGGACTCACATTTTGGTTGTAGATGGTGACTCCTTTGCTGCAGGTGCGTTTGTGGGTGCAGACATGCTGGTGGATACACCAGTTACAACCCCAGCGACTGCTAACGCACCCCTGGCACCTAGCAGAGCAAAAGACGTGAATACTGAGCAACAAAAAAAATTCAATTCAAAATGATTTGGGATTGAAATGAATGGAACGGCATTACAACAACAATCCTAAACTCCCATATGTATCTTCCAATGCTTTGTATCCACTTTATTGTTCTTGTTTTACATGCTGTATCCATGCTTTCACAATTACCGTAGTGGAAACACCTTCATACAGTCAATGTGAGTGCTGTATACTTACGGCCTGCGTCCGGAGAGCTGCTGGGCCAAGCTGCAGTTATAGAAGGTGAATTCAGTCTCTGCCACCGTCACATTTAGAAACCGCAGCGACAGAGTCAGCATCACAAAGTCTGCATCAGAGCAAACCACTTAACAGGTCAATTTAAAATGTACAATTTTTAACCAACAGTAGATCAGTAGAGTACTCTAACAGTAGAGAAAATCAAAGGACGATAGTCCTTCTTGCTCGCTACTTTTGTATGTTTGAACTACAAGGAGAAAGAAAGTTGACCATTTGGATACAGTTCCTGACTTAATAAAAAATCCCTAACCATCTCTGTGGCCAATGGGGGGCAAATTGCTGGCATCAGGCGTGGGACATATCACACCAGTGTTAGTGAGGGAGGCCGGACTTTCAGTGTCCTGGAAGAAACAAGAGTAGGCCTCTCCTTTTCCTAAACTGGGGAGGTCCTCAACTGACACTGTAATCTGAAGAAAGGAGAGAGAAAAAGAAACAAGGCGTCAGAAAAAAAGGAAAAAGAAAGAAATGAGTATGAACTGAAAAAGAAAACCCCAACAAGAAGCACCATTATCGAGCACAACTCCCATCTATTTCCCATTTTTGCCCCTGAATTACATCGGTTTTCTCCCCACGGCTGATGTTGTAGAGGCTGAGGTGCTGGATGCTGAGGCAATGCTGCGTCTGGTTAAAACTCCATAGCCACTGACCATGCAAGGACCCCCGCTGGCACTCCCACCGCTGACCACACCTGAAAGATAGAGAAGTAAGGGGAAAGAGCTGTAGGCCTCACATAACTTATTTTTTTCTTTTTTTAAAACTCATGCGCACTAACTCACCGTCCCTCCAGGACACACCAGCCACAGTAGGGGTCTCTGACAGACAGACAGGACTGACAGTCGGAGTGATCGCCACATTCTGCCACTGGACGCTTATCTATCTGGAAATCACAGAATACCATGGATATGCTACAAACTGTCATCCTCTCAGTTTATCCATTAGGACTAATTCATGACAAAATCAAATGGTAATTACATCCTCGTGAAGGATTTTGAAGTTTTAAAAAGTATTTTCCATGCAAACCATAAAATTATTAGACTCACAGATTGCGTAAATGAGCATAATGATAGTTACTAATGTTTGCCAAATCCTGAAGTGCAGATTAGTTTCCGACTGTCCTGTGCTGTTTATTGCTTTTGTTTGTATTATTCATTAAACCATGATTAACTGCATAACAACATTAAAAAATGTATATTATAATAATGATATTATAATTACAATTGCTCTTATGATAGTCAATATGGCCTAAGTCTTAGCCAGGTAAGCTAAGTAAGCAAAGTATTATTGTTTTATTCTATTTATTTGGTATCATAATTTTCCGAGTTGATTAAGATAAATATACGTTAAATGCGTAATATGCTGAAATAATAGTAGCCATTACTAGCTGTCGAGCTGATATGCTAACATTAGCTAGCAACATATAGTTAACCTCCAGTTAGCTGATCAGATCCTCAAAATCACATTTAGTTACATATTTTTCCAGCTACTGATTACAGTATAAGTTCAAATGTGTATGCCTCTTTTAACGTGTGAGCTAACTGCTGTGTAGAACTCTTGTTTTTTTAAATCATGATAGTTCTCTGGCGTTAGATTAACATGAGTGCAAACGCATTCAGCTTGGTATTAGTTTAAGGTAGTTTTAAAGAAACTTTAAAGAAAATTATTGTTTTGCCGGCTTTTCCCAAACAAATAATACCCTTTATTTCATTTCTTCTTCAGTTTAACTCGTTATGAGTTCTGCTGCCAGCTTCATGAAATCCGGTCTTACTCTTTTTAAATCTTTTTACTGATAAGGTTCAGTCAAAATGTATTGGCCACAAAAGAAGTGGTTCAAAGCTCAAAAAAAGGATTTCTAACTCGAATAAATTCAACCTGCTCATGAAGCCCTACCATTAGCCTTTAGTCAGGCACCGTCTTACTTGTATCTTGGAATATGCAATATATATAAAATATTATTTAAGGCTATAGCTTCACATTAGAGTTAAAAAGTGAGACAACCCTTTTAATCATCAATAGACGAGCATTATATCCATTTATCAGCTCCTGTGACTCTCCACGCAGACACTCGGGGGAGTGTGCCAACACAATTGAGGCCACTTTCTCTAATCGATACCATTGTGTCTCCTGCTGACTGTTCCACCCATCACAGTGGGGTGAGTGACCTTTGAACTCCACAGGCAGCTGGCCTCTCTCTTTACTCTTGTGCTTTAGCCTCTTATTGTTTTATCCTCTTTATCCGGGGGTCGGACACAGCTTGAGGAAGTATCAAAGCCTGAAAATCTCTGACAAAAAATAAATTGTCTGATGATGAATGACAAGTCATGTTCAGCCTCATGTATGGAGACATCTGGGTGAGTGCTTGAAGGGACAAACTCAACAAAAAGGCTACGACTCTTGATGCATCTGTTGAGTTCTCTGAAGACGAAACGTGTGAAAGCTTACCTGCTAGCATCTGCTGTAATCCATTCTCTAGGCCTATATATTTAGAAACCGAAATGACATTTCTAACTTAAACTGTGCACAACACATTGACTTCAACTTGGACTTACGGTAGTTTTGGTCATGATGTAGATGTATGCTCCACTCTGGTCCAGTAAAAGGTCACTTTTGATAGGCGAGTTGGGCTGGATCGTTATGTTGTTATATACCTCCACCTGGCCATCTTGGCCCAGATATACCTGAAGAATAACACCACAAAACCAAAAGCTAACATTTCAGGAAGTGGTGCTGAAGAAAAAACATTCATATGTGTTTAAGATAGTAAAATTCATTGTAAATCTGTAAATCTATATTCAGTCTGAATTTAATGGCAGAAACAAGAAAAGAAAAGTTTTGGAATGCTCATTAATCCTGATTTAAACATTCAACAGGACGGCAACAGGAAAAATGGTAACTGATGATAGTATCATGAAGGGGCTTCCTTGAAAATCCTAAATAAGGATTGGGTCACTTTATGAAACACACGATTGTATAAAACATATAACTACATGGGTTCAGGAACAATTAAGAAACACTGCCAATGAAGATTACTTAAGTGAAGAGCTGAAAAAGAAAATAATTGGGGAATGGCTTCCTCAGCTTACGAATCAAAGTCAAATCAAATCACACTTGTGCAGGACTGCAGCAAAAGTGGCCATGGATGTGATTATGCACGGTCAAATCTAATATGGGGCACAGGAAGACACCTCTGGCTTAAGTGATTCCCAGGCCTTCAAACTCTCATATTACCTCATGTTAAGGAGATTAGCAGAGGTTTCAAGCCTCTTTCCATAAAGGCTTTCACTTCATCAATGGGAGCAGAACGGATAATCAGCTGCCCCATTACGAGGGTTCAACATATAATGGGCACAAGTAGCTCTGCAATGCGTGAAAAAATAAACACATAAATAATTTATGTTGACTATCATGCTGTGCACTAGGTAAACAACATGGATAGGTATTACAGTTGGAAGTAATATGAGTCTGCCCTCATTGTATATCAATTCAAACTGAACAGATATTATCTTCAAAAGCCATTTGTAATAACAAAATTAGGGGGAAAATATTTTATTTTGTATTTTATATTTCAATATTCTATGTTTTTATGCTTTACTTTAATTCTTGCACTGATTGCACTATTCTTTTAACGACATCACGATTTTGTTACTATCTATGTTACATAGATATGGATGGAATGATAATCAATAAACTTGAACTTCAATGAACTTGATAACTTAAATAGCTCAATGCAACAGATTTTAAGATTTGTCAACGACATTCAACAAAATATTACTCCCAATGAGATTCTAAAGATAAAAGGTGGCTCAAACATAATTCCAGTGCAAGTTTACCAATCTCCTTTTCACCAATTTATTTGATCTTTATTTCTAACTGCTGCTAACATTTTGGCTAACGCTTACCTCAGAACAAGAGAGAGAAATTTGAGATGAGGTAATTTACAAACAGCAAGTGCAATGCAATCAGCCTTCAAGGTCACAGTATGAGGATAAAAGGATAAAAGCAAATGGAGAACAGACAGGCCAAGCAACACAACACATAATAATATGTTCCAATGACATGAAACCTGTTCAATGAAAACATTTGAAGGTAAAGTCATCATTCAGTCCAGCAGGTGTCATGGTGTTGAGTGTCGAGATCCAGCAAATCTCTCTGAGTTAGCAGTTTAGGTAGGTTACCCCTTCTGGTTGGGACAGCCACACGTTCCAGTCAAATGAAGTCTGAATTGGCTGATGAGCTATATTTGGCTTGGTAATGTTTGGCCATGGCATAGTCCATATTCCCTTTGCGGATAGCTTTTTTTTTGTTATGGATTGCGTTGTTTGAGAGCTCTGTAGGTAGGTCGAAAGTATGCCGGTGTACAGAGGCGTGTGAGCATGTAGATCACTGTTGTAGATGTGTTACATGTTATAAATAATTTTTATTGGAAACTTTGTGTTTGGACGGGTAAAGAACTTAAGGTCTGTTGTGTTATGGCAGTGGTTGCAGATACTGCATCTGTAGCTTCCTTTTATGTTTAACCATGTGTCGTTAGGTTTGCTGGGTTGAAAGGTGTGAACCAGTTTGTCTACGACGGTCAGTGCATGTCTAAATTAAATAACAGGGGGGTCTTCTTGTGTTTTCTTGATCTCCTGCAAAAATCAAATGTTAATAAATCGCTGCGTGGCTTTCATAGTCTTATTTAAGCAATTGAGTCCCATTATTTTCTCTGTTAAGGCCCAGATTTCCTTTCGTAAGCCCAAATCTGAACTCCAAGATGTAAACTACGGCTGAGTCAAAAAGCACATGAAAACTTGTCACAGTTTCACTAAAAAACACCTACTATCAAGAATAATAATAATAATAATAACTGATGTTAATTATCTCTTTGTTGTACACAGTATGAACATAAAGGACAAAAGCTCTCTGCATTTGAAAATTAGCTCTCTAGAGTTGGCTCTTTGAAGAGCATCGCTAAGGAGCATTGGGCAAATAAAACGGGGTTCAGGGTCTTACTCAAAGACCCTACTACATGTATAGAGCAGGGGTAATCCTGTGATCCAACCACTGGTCTTCTGATAGGGGGACGATCTCTCCACCTAATGAGCTAAAGATGCGACCAACGTGGTTTATTTACATGAGACATAGCACTTTGAGATTTGATCCAAATGTAAAGTGCATTATAAATTAAATGTATTATTATTATTATTATTACATAGATGTTTTGGGATGCTGTACTGTGGAGCGATTGAAACTGTAAATCAGGGGAATATCTGAAAGAGTAGGAAGAAAACCAATCTACGAGGAAACTGAAGCTTGGGCATCATTGGACATTCCATAAGGTCAAGGGTCCCTAGCATGTGTTCAAGTCCACTAAAGTTTGGTTTGAGAAGACTTAGAGTAGTATTTTCAGGTTCCTTGATTTGAATCCCTTAGAAAATCCCTAGCGGGATTTGAAAGATGTAATCTTTAACAGCCCAGTATATACAGAACTGCAGGTGTTTTTCAAAGAGGAATGGGCTAAGATTCCTCATAAAAACTGCCACTCTGCCATCATATTTGCATCATGTCACGGCAGAAAAATGGTTTCCACAAAGAAATAGATATTTTTGTTTTTGAGGGGCTGAATAATTTTGAGACTGATGCAGTCAGTACAATCAACATTCTGTGTTATATTTTGGGAAAAACACTTCAAACTTGTATTGTATTTAGCTATTTAAATGTATTGTATATTTTTTTTCTGGCTCTACTAAGTACCACAGTAGCTTTTCTTTCCTTCTCTTCTTCTTCTTCAATTGTCTGAGATTCTCGTCTGAATGTCGAGCCACGCCTGAGATAAGTTTTTGTCATGGCAGAAAATAAAGTTTCTGATTCTGATTGTTTTTGTTTTTTTTGCTGTGAACAGATTATAGATAGTAGAGTTAGTTACTTTTTCCATTGAGCTGTGACAGAACTATCCAAGTGGTGTACATTTTCTCCTCTGGCCTGCTGAGAGAATTTAAATATCTTTATTTTCACAAATTTCACACTTTTCCAAACTATTTCCTAACTCCAACAGGACAACTCTGTGCATTGATTGAAACTACTTCATCACAATGAATGTGGTAGCTGCTGTTTCCAGTACTTCACACGCACAGACATGCAGTCATTTGTCTAGTTTCTGTGGAATTTGTCCTGCTGTGATAGTTAATCCTGTTACAATAGCTTACTTCAGATGACCACATGTCGCCTGCTTTGATCTGCTACCAAAGCACCGAAGCTAACTCTCACTCCCACCTTTTCACAAAAACACACACACAAAGAATTGCATAGCAAAACAGACTCAAATACGTCAGAATGGAGTTGTGTGGACAATCCGCTTATCCCAATCCTTACATGTAACTATCAGATCTATGCTGATGTTCGGCTCACGGATATATTCAGCTGCTACCAAAGATGTTCTCATATTCTAACAAACAAAGCCAAAAATATATTTGTATCACTTGCCTTAGAATCTTAAAAATTTGAGCACAATAAATAAACAGCTCAACAGTGATCCAACTCGAGTGAATTTCATCACAACAACTCACACTGTGACCCATGAGTGTGTTTGACCCCCAAATGCCAAAGGGACCTCCTGAAAACATCAGGGCATGCTCCTGATGAGATGGAGGAGGGTCTCCTAGGGGATCTCTTCCCAGACCTGGATCAGGGCTCCTGGTAAGTCTGTGGTCAGTGGGGGTGGCGTCTGATGCAGCGATACATAACTTCTCACAGGTTCTCAAGTGGACTCAGGTTTGGGGAACATGAGGACCAGTCAATGGCATCAATACCTTCATCCTCCAGGAACTGCCTATACACTCTGACAACATGAGGCCAGACATTGTCCTGGACCAAAACCCAGGGTCCACTGACCAGTGTAAGGTCTGATTATGGGTCTGAGTTTCATCCTGGTACCTAATAGCAGTCAGGGTACCGTTGGCTAGCCCGTGGTCTGTGAGACCATCCAAGAAACAGTCTACACAAACCATCACTGAACCACCAAAAAAACGGTCCTGCTGGATGATGATGCAGCTGCGTTACGTTTTCCACAGCGTCTCCAGACTCTTTCACACCTGCCAAATGACCTCTGTTTGAATCTGCTGTCGTCTGTGAAGAGAACGGGGCACAAATCGAGAACCTTCTAATACCGCTGTTCTCTAGTGAACACCAATCGAGCTCCACAATGCTGGTGCTGTGCGCACAGGTGCCAGAGGACGTTGGCCCTCATGCCATCCTCATGCATTCTGTTCCTGCCAGTTTTGTCAGAAACATTGCACCACAAGCCCACTCGAGGTCATTTTTTAGGGATCTGTCAGTGCTCCTCCAGTCTGCTCCTCAGGGTTGTTGTCCTTCTACGGACCTGTCCAGCTCTCCTCGTGTAGAGGTTCTGGTCTTGAGACTGTGCTGAGAGACACAGCAAACCATCTTGCAACTGCACGCAGGAATAAACCATCCTAGAGGAAATAGACTACCTATGCAGCGTCAGTGGGCTGCAGGTACTACCTCATGTCACATGTAGTGACAAAAACACCAGCAGAACAAAAAACTAGAGAAGAGTCAGGCAGGAAGGATAAGTAGAGAGAAATGGATTTTGGCCACCACCTGCAGAACCATTCTCTTTTTGGGGGATGTCATGCTTATACCTCTTCATTGTGCCTGCTGTCACCTAATTTGCACCAAAACAGGTGAAACTGATTTACAATTACTTGTTCGTCCTAAATGGACAGATTGATATCCCTGAAGTTTAACTGGCTTGGTGTCATAATGCAATGATCCAGTGTACCCTTTGTTAATTGAGCAGTGTAAATCAAGAAATCATCATGCAACTAACTACTACTCTTGGAAAGCTATGACTGCGGGAATTCTGGAGTCAAACAATAGTTTCATAAGTATAATGAAGAACTATATAGGTCCTCACGAGTTTATCTCTTAGTAAACTTAAAAGAAATATGAAGGGATATCCTTGACTATAAAGAAGTAAAAGCCTACAACTGTCAAAACCAATTACAACCGAAAAATCAAAGTAATATGGACATCCACAAATACATTCTCACCAGAGGATCAAAGCCACGGTACCCTCCAATTAAACCTCAAAGCCAACTAGGCTGATAGGCTTATTTTGTGACTTCAGAAGGTACCACTTTATAAACTGCCTGATCTCCACTTTCTCTTTGCCCTGAGGAAGTCCACAAGGCCGAAAGGTTAAGGAATTTTGTGTGTGCTTCCCTTTTGGATAGTTACATATTGGAGGTTGTTGCAAATATTTTACTTGGTCTAATGTATCTTTGCTTTTCTGGGCAGTAAAATCCAAAAGTGCAGGGCTGCAAAGATCACAGTATGAAGTAAACCCTACATGTGTGCTTGTCTTGCATGAATGCGCTTAAAAGAAAGCTCACCTCGAGTAAAAATACTTTGAGCAAAATATGATATATATACAAGATAGATCTCCTTAATTTCATTCATATGTTCTAAATTGGGACTAAACTGTTGAGAAAAAATTTTGAAGCTAAAGCTCCCCCCTTTGCGTCAGAAATATAATACTGACCTTTCCCAAAATCAATTCAGTTCTTCCTCGGACTAAGGATTTATGTGCTTATAAAATTGGACAATAATCCAAGACATGGTTTTTTGTGTTATGTCTGGAAAACATTTTTTTTTGTAAAAAAAAAAAGAAGAAGAAGCTTGCGCTAGTGAGTAAAATATGGACTACTGAAGTAAAACACAATGTATACAAGTCAATTATGTCAATAACGCACCAAATTTGGATTAAATTAGACTGAATTAGACTAAAAATTACTGCCTGAAAATTTGGGAGATGAAGTTCACCCTAGTGTCAGAAATAAACAAGCAAAGTTTCCCACAAACACTCAATCTTGGTATACAATTCGAAAAAGATCCATGATATTGTTTTTGAGTTATCGCGTTAAACTAATGATCCGCAGCGGCGGCAATGACGATTCCCCGGCTTTTCGGGGTTAATATTATCCACTTGGCTAAAATCTCCATGATAGAGGGATTCTGTGATCCCAGTGATGCTCTGATAAACTGGTGTCTCCTTTTCTCTGGTTGGTGCATATTGGGGCTCAACCTACCTGGTATATACTGTAAGTCAAAGTATACATCATACAGCAGATGGGAGGACCTACCTTACGCAGGGTGCCTTTGGAATCTCCGAGGAAGGCAATGCTGTGTCCCTCTCTGACACTGACGGCCACTGCAGTGAGATGGGCAGCTGAAGTCTGCCATACTGCTTTAGCTTCCAGTGGTTCCCGGCTTGCCATTGGACTGGGCGTGTGGTCGGAGCCACAGGGATAAGCCTTAACGGTATTCTACAGCACAACAGAGAGATCAGTCAGCCAATATGTCCTAAACAGCAAACAGTTTTATCTCTCTCATCGGGAGTGTTGGCAATGATTGGAAATGAATAGATTTGGATTACTTGGTCTGAAACAATCTGAAAAAACATTATCCACATAAATAAGTCCATATGTTTGTAACTTCATATCCTGGGCATGGTACTTGGCTAACTCTAAATTATAGTAGACGGACAGACACAGGAAATAAACTCTCCGGATTGGACGATACAACTCCCCCAAATCTTGTTTTCAATCAAGTCTGCCAGACTGGCTCCGGATAATTGGCCCTGAAGGACAAAGTAGACTGGGAAATCTTCTTTAGTCTAACCAGGGTTTCTGAAAAAATAGAATTAATGCTGCTGCATCTGTCTTTTCATATTCCAATCTCCTCTCTGTTTTTCTGTATTTTTCTTTATGATTCTATCAATTTGGATGCTATTCTTTATATTCCCATGAATAAACTCTATCTATCTCATTCTGTCTCCCTCCCTCTCTGTCCTCTTATGTCAGTGGATTTCAAAAGAACTCCTATCCTACCTTGTCAAAGCTCATTAGGCAGCACCACAGCTGATTCGGGGTTAGTTTGGTTAATTGATCCCTAACGATCCCATTAAACGGTTCTGAGGGCTGGCAGGACCAGAGCGGTTGCAGGGCAGTAGAAGGGGTCACTGGAGGGCTGCAGCTGGGAGAAGCTACTTCTGGAGCATCTGGGTGCTTTCAGCTTTCCAACAAGGGTCTCATTAGAAGGATTGCCTGCCTTAATTTCTTCCTGTTATTCAACTCAATTTCTGCTATCCAATAATCCCTTCACTATATTCTACTTCCAGTTTTGTCTTTCCATGCGCACTGAAGCTTTATGAGGCAACATATTTAAAATGCAGTAGGGTACCATTATAGCCGTAATGGTGTGGCGTCAAATTGTTACGTCGTGGCATTTAATGGAAAAACTGAGGGCTGATCAAATGATACACCACACACCACACCTGCGCCACAGGGTCTAGATATTGGCGCTATATTTGTGCCACAATTTTGTCTAAGGCGATGTCGGCAATCCACCCGACCCGTCTTGAAAACCTGCTTGCTCAGAATGAGCCGCTGCGTGATCAGGATTTTGGCACAAATATAACGGCATATTTTGGGCCGAACCCTGCCGCGCGTTAGACTCCTTGGTCTTTGTTTCAAGACGGGTAAGGTGGGGTTGCTTAATTTGCCACAGACCCCCCATGCCCTTGACCGTGGGCCAGTCCCCGCCCTCGGTCTGTCCTGTACTGGTAAAGCTGCTGTAATGACCAGTAATGACCTGCCAGTTAGCCGACTGAGGTCCGTTCACCTCTTCAAAGCAATAAACACTGCAGCGTTCTGCACCATCAGAACAAGCAAGCACATTAAAGTTAGTTTCATGATTTTCTGTTTCATAACATATATATATATATATATATATATATATATATATATATTTAGATAGTATTTAGTTTTCTCAGATTTCGGTTTTCCATCTTTTATGATAGTTTAATGCGGTTATTTTAGATTTATTACGGTCGTCAGGAACCAATTAATATTTTCATACAAGTTCAGTTCAGTTGCTACAACGTCGGTTTGCTATATAGTCATGCGCCATGGAACGAATTAACGGCGATATCGGGTACCCAACTGTAAATAAAAAAATAATTCAGCATTTTACTCTTGTACTTGAAGAAATAGTAAAATGCATGTCTTATGAGAGAATGATATAGCCGAGAAGCATTGCTTTTAAAAGCCCAGATTTATATTGTTCTCTTCTATTAGAGAGGAGGTCAGTTTCAACATCAGGCTTTAATATACTTTCTTTAGCTACTGTATCCTTACAATTGGTAGGTTGGCGCAGCTAGACTTGACCTCGTACTCTATGTAGGCCACCACTCCTCTACCCTCCACCTTGCCGTCCTGGGTGTAGCAGAGGTCACGGGTGGAGTCAATATGTCTGTCAAGCTCATCCAGTGGGTAAATGCACAGAGCTGAGGCATCCAAGGGATTGTTGTTTGTGGAGCTTATTCGAGTGGAGAAGACGCCCAGCAGATCTTCACCTTCCCAGCCTGCAGCATGTCCCACCTGTTGCAACAAAGGAGTGGGGAAAGTTTAACCTTGGTGTCAACCAATTTTTGGAAAACAAGACCTGAGATTTAGACACTCTGATGTTCAGCAAATTCAGCTATGGTTTGAACTGTTAATAATAATAATAATAATACATTTAATTTATAATGCACTTTACATTTTGATCAAATTTCAAAGTGCTAAAAGCACTTAGTTGAGCAAGTTGCTCATAATAATGCAAGTACTAGTCAAAACGGACCTGAATCTGGAATTATGAAACGGAAATCGGTTCATGTTTCTGTCAAATGTCGGTAACATCTACAGAGAGACTACAGGGCAACATCCATGCCTATACATAATATTCTAATTACTGTATGTGGTTTCTGCCACATACATCATAGAGTACCAGATTTGTATATCAAAAAAGTAGTTAATCAGGTTAAACATATTGAAGGATTTTCAGGCAATTTCATAATTTTAGAGATGTAAATGTGATCAAATAATTTTAAATGATGTATATACACTATATAATAAACACTGGCCTAATATTGTGTAGCTTTGATGCTGACAGCTTGTGCCCCATCGAGAAATGAACTCCACAGGACCTATGAAGGTGGCATAAGCATTAGCAGTAGATCTTTTAGGTCATGTAAGTAGCCAGGTGGGGCCTATATGGATCGGACTTGTTTGTGAAGGAATTCTGGGTAACGTGGAGGCCAAATCAACTCCTTAAAAGTGTTGCTGGTTTGCTAAACCACTCCTTAAAAGTGTTTTTTGTGTGGCAGGGCATATTATCCTGCTGCAAGACGTCATGCCATTAGGGCATACTGTTTTCATGAATGGGTGTACTTGGTCTGCAAAGGTGTTTAGGCAGATGGTGCATGCCGAAGTAGCCTCCACATAAATGGCAGGTATCGACTAAAAGCAGAACATTGCCCAAAGCATCACAATATCTCTTCCTGCTTGCCTTCTTCCTATACAGTAGGGTAACCTATAAAGTCACACCAGTGTAGCATCAAATCGCTACATTTTGTCATTTCAATGGAAAAATTGAGGACGCTTGATAGTTGTCAAAGTTCTGTATTATTGCCCGCAAGTCGCTGCACATTTGCTACACAAAAACAGAAGCGCCACTGGAAAACGATGTCTTTCATTTTCCATATGGCGTAATATTTGTGCCACAATCCTGATAGATGATCTACTAATTTTCAGCATGCCAGCTCATTTGTATTGCAACAGAAAACTGTTGCATGGCAACAAATTAAAAATTGCATGCTAAAAATGAGCACCTCTGCTATCAGGGAATATAACGCGATATTTGGGTCGGGGGCTGCCTACATTGCTGCAGATCCCTCACGTAATTGACATGAGTTGGTGCCCGCCCTGGTGATGCAGCCCCGTTGGGGCCCACTAAGGACAGCCTGCTCCGGTCTGACCTGTACAGGTAATGATCCTGTAATGACTGGTACTGACCTGCTAGTTATTTGTCCGAGGTCTGTTCGCTACTTCCAAACAATAACTCTGCTAATATGCTGATACCTCACACTTCATCCTTTTTTGATTGTTGTAATTTAAACTAGAGCTTATGATAATAGCATTCAGTGAAACATATAGAAATTACCTGAGCAGCCTGGAGAAAGTTGTAAGTCCTAGAGGGAGAGGAAGGGGATCGGCAGACCAAAGGAACTTCCACATAGGAATAGTAGGATGTGTCATCAAGGCACACTCGGGCAGCAAAGGTCCTGTATTCCCTCGTTACCATTTTGATATCACGGCGATAAAACAGGAAGTACACATATGAACGCCGTGTGAATGTCATTACGAAATGGTGATCGTATTCCGATAGGCGCCCAGACACAGCGAGTTTAGCCGTCTCCTCATATGAAAATATGGGTTCTGTAGAAAGGTGACGGGTGGATATGGGTGGGTGGCTGGCAGTATAACCCCTGGCCACATACATCACCGTCCTTTCCCTGCCACGAAGCTCGACCACCAGCCCCACGGTTGACACACTCGGATCGTTGGCCGCAACATACTGTGTATCTACGGGCCTTTCAGTGGAGAAAAGAATCTTCTTGATCGACTTCAGGCTGCGTTTTTGGCAGGTGCCCTGGTGGATACTGCCGCATGTTATTAGCTCCATCGCCTTTGGATCCAAGAGTAGTAATTTGTTGTGATTACTGGTTCTCTTTACCTGGGGACAGTTAGACTCAGTGACCGGAGGAAGGCAGTCTTTGCTGTCGCCAACCGGACCCGTGGTCTCCTCTTGCTCCAGCTGGAGTCCATCTGATCCGTCCAGCTGGAATAGGTGGTCCCTGGCCCCCACATACACTGTCCCCACAGACGGGTCTGGGTGGAGCACCAGATGCTGGAATTCAGTGTCATTACGTGAAAAATTAGGGTAGAAGCGACAATGGGCAGTGGCAAAAATGATGAGGATGAAGAGTAAGAGCAGGGTGGAGTTCAAGGCCTTCCCATGTAGCATGGCAAATATTCTGAGGAAGAAAAAAACAAGGGTTAAAAGTCTGCAAAATGAAGATTTATTAATGAGGCAAAGCGTACTTTCAAATAGTTCAGTATAACATAAATCCGAGTATGTTAGGATACTTTGTTCTGAGAAATATGTTAAGATGTAATGAAAATCTTAAATCTAAGCAAGGAAGGAAAATGCAAATAATGATAGATGTTAGATGTTAAGTGTTTTTCTTTAGAATTATTAAAATGTATGATATTGTAGCCAAAACTTTAAAACATCTAATTCCTCTGTGCTGTAGACCTTTACTGTCTGACTGACATATTCCTTCCACACTATGATAATAATAATCTATCCTTTATTTATCATGTTACACAGTTCATACATACAGTACAATTTTGTGAAATTTATCTCTGCATTTAACCCATCCCTGTGGGAGCAGTGGGTGGCCCCTGTGAAGCGCCCGGGGAATAGGGGAGCCTCTGCTCACTGTAGTTTGTTTTGAGTCAATCCCACACTTTCCTGGTGGTCTACATACCTCCAACCCCCACAATTCCATCCTCAACAAATGCAACATATGTTACTGTCCAGGAAACATTTGCTCCAAGGTATGGAGCCTCAGAGAAAAAGAATGGTGTTGGGTCTGCGTGTCAAACACAAGCTCGGGGAGTTGGAAATTAGACACAGACTGGGATAGTGCTGGTTTTGCTATTTCATTGCATTAATTAATAGAAACAAAAATAAACTACAGTACCAGGTGGGCTGTGTAGATTTAAGGTTTTGTCTGTTTAGCCTGGTTAGATTAGACCATAGAAACCTACTGAAAAGACATTTGATATTTGGTCATGGATTTACAAATTTCCCATACACACATAAAATAAAGGAACTTCAATATTTTTCAAGTTGGATTCCAACTTGTCAAAATCTTACCTTCTTACCTGATGTTACGGGAAGAAAACAGAAGCTGAGAATTTGAGTTTGTGAGAAACAAAAAATGAGTGTCCAAGCTATTTGGCATAGCATAGCCACATGTGACACCCAGTGTTTTTTTGTAGTTGTTAATTTATTTATTTCTTTGTTTAAACAGCTCAACCCTAAGTGATAGCATTGGGCCTAATTCACCAATATCTTCCCAAGTATTTTCTTAAAATTTGTTCTTAAGAAGATTCCTTAGAGAAAACGTGGGTCAGATTAAAGGAGCCGTCTGCTCTGGTCTTGAATTGTAAGCATTTGCCTGTGTTTCTAATTAGCATAGGTAAACGCCCCCTTAAATCCCCACAGAAGGGCATCCAATTGGAGGGTTGTGTGTAAAAATGACAACCCAAGAAATGAAATATGAAGAAAATGTCAATGAGATAGTGTAAAGACAGGGGAGCACCGGTCTCCGAATGTTGAAAAAAATGTCAGCAGTTCTGAATTGGAGATATTGCTGCAGGAGGTTGACAGCAAACGGGCTGTCTTATTTAGTGGTGTCAGTTGCGGATATAAAACAACACAATAAAATATGCATGGGATTCTCGTCGAGTGAATGCTGATCTCAAATCTGAGGTTAATACACATCTTGCTAAACACAGAAGAGAGATGCAGACCACTGGCGGGGGACAGGCATCCCCACAATTCAGAGCAGGACCAGCGCATCAGGGACCAAATTATTTATTTACGGGTGAACGCTCGCTAACGCAACCACCCTGTGGGGCGCAAAAAGGCACCAAGGACCCGTCCAAGCGCCACAGCACGTCTGATCCCAGACTCTTTCACAGACAGCATCAACAACGGTCACAACCTCTGACCCACTTTCAAGAAAATAAGGAAAATGTGCTGAAACAAAATAGTATTATCATTATTATATAATTATCATAAATAGAAACTATATTATTCTAATTTAAAGTCTGTATTATAACAGAGTATAACTGAAAAAAAACACAATAACCAATTATTTTCCCCATACATGGCATCACTCTAATGTTGGTCAGAGTTCTCTTGAGTGTTTGTAGACTCTGCTCTTACCTTAGAACAAATCCCCAATAAGACAGAATCTGGCAGAATCTCAGTAAAAACTAGATATGTCAGGTTTAAGAAGAAATCTCTTTGTAAGAACCGTTTGTGAATGAGGCCCAGTAGCCTTTAGTTTCACATTTCCAGGATTTATTCTCACCATCTATGTACTTTGTTACAAAAACGTACTCTACCTTATCTGTTATAACTCAGAGAAAGACAAAAGCTTATCTTATTTATTATTAACGTGATAGATGTCCCAACATCTATCATGTTAATAATAAATAAATATAGATTAAATATAATCTATGATTTCTCAAACAGTGTTTCCAATGTTACCATAAAGGAGAGTGCATTCAAAACACCAGCAGCCATGGTGTCTTTTTACAGCTGGAGCATCCAAAATAACAACTCACTTCCCATTTACACGGCCATCACTCAACACCTGTGAGAAAAGTGGTTTGTGGACACTGAGAGCCTTCACTTTAGAGATAAGAACCTCTTTAACTATTGAACAGGTTCTTCTGACCTTTAACTGACCTCACTGAGATGCTACATTAAAATGAATAAGTAAGTCCTGTGCACCGTAGCATATCAGACATGCTCTAAACTCTATCTCAATTCACTCCTAAATTGAAATACAGTTTCAATTCATGTGTGATACTTAGAAATTTAATGCAGAATTGCAGACCATAACCTTGCAGTGTGATTATACTGGTGCGAAATAAGAGGTGCGGTGCCATCTCACTTAAGTGTCCAACCCCTGGGGCTACAATTACTACACAGAAGGGTCGTGGAGGGGGGAGTTGTGAGTGTGTGAGCTGTGTGTGTTTAGGCGTCTACACAACCAAGGCCATGCAAAAGCAAGTGCATATGTCTGAGAGCGTGTCTGGTAAAGCGTTGAGTCTCAGGCATGCCCTTTACTTATTCATGAGCAGAATAAGAAGTACAAAAAGAATCACCTCCACACCCACTGTCAGGATTTGAGTTGGTTGTGTATGAGCATAAATGTAAAGAGGAGTGGCCCAGCAATCTTTTAAACAGGGCTGAAAAAGCTTGCACTCCTCTAAGACAGGAGAGGGAGTTACATTATGAAATATGTATGTATGTATAAAGCAAACTCATTTTGTGTGCTTCATGTTTTATTGAGTGAAATCTGCCAGAGCAGATACAATATCTGAGGAGCCATGTTTGTGATGTAACTGTTCTGTGGAATCATCTTTTGTGGGGACTGGAGATAATATTGATACACCTTACAACTGTGAAAACACTGTCCTGTTTTTCAAATAAAAATCTCTAATCGCTCCAGAGAATTAAAATCCAGTTAATAAATATTGTAATCAATGAAGTAAACTTTTAGTGACTCAGATTTTACACATATAATAGAAGGTTTTTTTTTTTACAATGTGGCAGGTTTCCTTATATTAGAAAATCAACAGCAATACATCACCTTGCTTGAGATACAGAATCAAATCTTAATTAATAAACAATTAATTAAAAATTCATGTTAAACTTAAACGAGTCCTGGGTAAAGTCAAAAAACAATGTGTCCTCTTTTGTCTCGCAACACCTGTCACATGAAGGTAGATCCCTACCAATATTACATGTTTCCAGTGCATGACCTTGACACCTACTGGGAATATTACTTTCATAAATTTCAATCTTAAGTTGAGTCAAAGGTTCAAAAACTTAAAAGTGGTGATGGTCGAAGAGTTTGTGATGATGTATGGTAAATATAATGTGGCAAACAATGAGGTAATGGTTAACTCGGCAGCGGTCTATGAGGCCATTAAATACATTGCACCATATGGACTGAGGAGATATACTTTAAGACTTTCTATTTTGTAAGTGTGTCCATAGATATTTGTAGATATCTTGCTTGGAGTATTACTCTGCCCCCAATGATTTCCAGTGATACTTCCAAATTCCGTCTGCGATAGTGTATTTTTGCACATTGTCAGAGAGCTTATAGCCCAAACTGCAAAGTTGAACATCAGGCTGATCTCACACACACGCTGACCGTCCGTTGGATTTGTCATTGAAAGGGGGTTAGGGTTTAACTCAAAGCACTTCTACAGAGGCCAAAGATTAGTAAGTACAGCAAAACCAAAAGGGAATAGTGTTTACCTCATTCAGCAAATCATGTCCAACTTCCTCTTATTGGTTAAACTGTCCCCAAACTGAGTGCAAAGTAAACTGAAATATGCCAAGAGGGTTATGTTTAAGATAAGAGAGATGAGGGCTGCTGTGCAATCCTGTGTATGAAATAGTCCTACGAATGCACAAGGATCACATAGGACAGATTGGTGCATCCAGATAAAAATGGGCAATTTTGTGTAAAGCACACTGGAAAAACTAGTTGTCTAGGTTGTCTTCCCTAACAGCAAGTGTAAACCCCCCCCCAAAAGCCCCCAATCCCAAAAGAGAGTAAAATATGAAAGCATTAGTATAAGTGTTATTTTAGTGGAGTGGAAATTGCTGTATACAAGATAGGGCTCTTCAAGTCAAGTCATATGCACCAAATTTCTAATAAATCGGAACAATGGGTTGATAAATTATGGCTCATAAACTACAGGAGATGAAGCTCCCCCTTGTGTCAGAAATATACAACCAATCTTTCCCAAAAATCAGTCAAAGGTCTATGGGTGTATAAAATTTGGGAATTATCCATGAAATAGTTTTCGAGCTATTGTGTCCACGCAACGGCTCTTTGGCAGTGGTGATGACTGAGTCCTTTGCAACACCATCGTACAACAATAAGTACTTTACTGCTTTTTGTGCTGTCAATGATTTTTTAAATCTTTTGAGAAGATCTACTGTTGATTAATATTCCGTATCCTTTGATATTGTAGGTAAGTGTCCTTCCTGATGACGTAGTCATGACGCGCTGTTAGAGGTGGAGTGAAATATCCATTGGTGTTCATACACAGATTTAGGTGTATGTGTGTCGAAATCTGGGAAAATCATTTGTTTTAATAAGTAGCATATGGACAAAAAGAAATGTAGATAGGAAGAAATGATTGCAGTAATGTCAGACTGATCTATCAGAGTTCATGAGCTTTGGGAACCGGACTGTGTAAGTCCTTTCTGTGGCACTATTGAAATAGACGGAAAACATTGTACCATTGACTTAAGACCTGGTTGTTAGCTTTCTCCTCTACTCTGCCAAATATCAATGTGCCAACAATGTGCCTGATGACCAAACATGT
>VRLP01003722.1:0-59571 GCA_009660295.1 Lophius piscatorius | reverse complement strand
ATAATTGATAAACACTATATAATCACTATAAAAGCGTATACTATAATTGATAAACACTATAAAAACACTATAAAAGCGTATACTATAATTGATAAACACTATAAAAACACTATAAAAGCGTATACTATAATTGATAAACACTATATAATCACTATAAAAGCGTATACTATAACTGAAAGGGCTCAAACTAACTTTCGTGGCTTCCATCTTTTGCTCCTGTATTGACGACGTTCTGCTTGTGACGTCTTTGTTATTGTTCTTTAGTGCATGTGGGTCAGTTTATGGCCGTGAGCTGTTCGTACTGGAGTCTGATTTAGGACACATTTTCAGAGTAATTTGAGCAGCTACACACAGAAAAAAAAAAAAGATCTAAGAAAAGAATCGAGGAATTGGGCACTGAGCCTGGCAGTGTGTGACACATCCTCTATTACGCCATAAACAAAATGTTGTTTTTTTGGAAAAGCATGTTTCCTTACTTGCTCCCTAAAAAAAAACTCTGATATAACCTGATTAGATACAACGTTACAGAGAAGTTGGGTTAGGGTTGTGTGAGGAAGGGCGACCGACGCACAACATGTGCCGAAGGAGAAGATCCTCCAGGGCGACCGAAGAAGAAGAAGATGATGAGATGATGATGAGATGTGATTTGAGATGTTACAGGTAGCAGTGGTCAGTCATGTGCAGCGGCGTGGAGTGACTGTAGGGGGTCTGGGATCACACGATCTTCCGATAAGCTAACCTTAAATAAAGGAATACCTGACAGAATCATTTGCAGAAGCTGTTCAGCTTCTCAACCAGTGGAGGGCTGGATCTAATTCCCACTGATGGCGAGGAAGGCGGGGGCATCCCTAAGGCGCCCCCTGGGACAGATTTCCTAAACGAGGAACAGAGGAGGGGGTCATTGACCCTATCCTGTTCTCCTGGAGCTGAGAAACCACCTGGGTGGTCTGTGGAGTCTGCGTCCTCTGATGGTTCAGTAGACGCCACCATCGGTGCATCGGTGGGAGCGAGCGGCGAGGGCCTATCATCCTGCCATGTTGTGACAGCGAGTGCCATCTGTAAGGCTCCGGCTGCCGAGGGATGGAGCGTCGGAGGAGGACTTGACTGGCACCGCGTGAAGCCATGCCTCCTCGGGACATCATGTGGAAGGATCCATCTCAAGCTCTCGGCTTCAGATAAACTGTCAGACGGCTTCGATAATATCCCTCCGTTCTGAACGGACATGGCGGTCTTACTGCGCAGACGTGACGCTCGCCGACCGCAGGCCGACGGGAGCAGAGCTGCAGCTCCTCAGCTGAGCAGTGATGAGGTGACAGTAACACTACGCCTCCTCTCTCTGGTAATATATGCCGTGTGAATGAACCAGAACCAGAACCGCACCGGATCTGCTAGCCAAAATCAAGTCAAACATGACAATAAGCTTCTAAATATCAAAGCTCTTTTCATTTTTCATCAAAAAGCTCCCCGTAGTGAGTAAAATATGAAGGATTAGAGTAAAACAGGTCATATACGAGATAAATCTCCTCGTGTCGATTCATATGCGCTGAATTTGGACTGAATCGGACCGACGGCTGAGAAATGATGGCCCAAAAATGTTTGGGAGGTGAAGCTCCCCGTTTACCAGAATCAATCCAGTCCTTCCTTGAACCAAGGTCTTTATGGGTATAAAATTTGAGAATGATCAGAGAAATGGTTTTCATATGAAGGACGTGCAAAGGCGGGGATATAAAAACAAACTCCACACAGAAAGACTTCTATTATAAAACATTTCTGTTTTGTTGTTTTCACTGATGAATGTAAATAAAGTTTTCATTTCTGTTTCCTGAACCATCGATATATCAAAATGACTATGTTAACTTTAAGGTCGGTCGCATAATAATATTATGATAGTCATAAACTATTTGTAGAGCAGAACAGATAAATAAATAGATTAAATAAAAGACAATAAAAAGGATAAAAACTATAAAAGAAGACAGAAGAGAAATAAAGGAAACTAAGATAAAACAAAAAAGAGGAGATTGTGATCATAACATTAAAGCAATACGTGAAGGTAATTAAACAATAAGAAACACAGGGCGGCAAAAAACAACAAAGCAACAGAAAAGGATCATGTGACTGAGGAGGATGACATCACATAAAAACAAATCTGTAAAAATGTGTTTTAAGAAGTGATATAAAAGAGTTCAGGAAGCCTCAGCACCTCAGGTGGGTCGCTCCAAAGCCCGGGAACCCTGACCGCAGAGGATCCAGTGACCTTTAGACGTGAGCTTTGACTTGGGCTCAGCCAGGAGGGCCCGTTACCACAGCAACCGACGTAACCCCTGTCTGCTCACAGACTGCAAATCCATTACTTGGTGGTGGGATTCTGATCCAACATCCATTTGACCGGGATCTGAACCCTTCAGAAAGCCAACCAGCCTCAGTAGCTCAGATGAGCAGGGCGACACAGCCTGAGAATGAACTGACCCGACCCAGATCTCGCAACGAAGGAAGCCATCTCCTAGATTTGTCTTCCTGCTGCATTCACGTCCTCGCCCATATTCCCGCCACACCCCGCAGAAGGATTTAAGCAAAGGTTTTTAGTGATGCAATTCGGTTCATGTGATTACACTGATTCTCACCAGAACTGACGGACCTTCTGTCCTCAAAACCACCTTAGCATCCCTCTTTGTCCTCTGGTTCTGTATTCTCTGATCCCGGAGCGTGTTTAATGAAGACTCTCAGCAAACACGCGACTTTTATAAGGTACACGTGAATCCTGAAGTCCGCGTCACAGGTAACAACCTCTTTCTTTAGAAGCGCGGCGGATATCACACACACACACACACACACAAACACTCACACACACACACACTCGTCTCGATGCAGTTAAAACCGTGTGAGTTCATCCCGGCGTTGAGGGTATGTTTGAGAGAGTTTCGATAATTTATTTATCACAGCGCTCATTATCATTTCACAGCGGGGGCATTGGATCGGACAGGAGGAGCTTTTTCATTTCAACTGAGATCTCGTCACACCGGATCCAATCGGATCGGAACCCCGGCGCAGCGGCTTTAATGGAGGAGGAAGTGCATTAGAGTTTAATTGGGACAAAAATCTCTCTGCTTGATGTGAGCGTCAGTGTGTGTGAGCGTCAGTGTGTGTGTGTCAGTGTGTGTGTGTGTGAGTGTGTGTGTGTGAGTGTGTGTGTGTCAGTGTGTGTGTGTGTGTGTGTGGATGTGGCATTTAACTTTTAATTGTTTATGTCACGGTAAAAGACTAAACCAATAAGTTCTGTTTAATAATACTAAGTTACTAAGTTTAATAATTTATATTAAACTTAGTAATGGGAGCTTTTCTGAGAAAAACAGTGTTTTCGGATATAACTTCCTAATCGTTGTTCCGACCCGGCCACAAACGGGTCACAAGCCTGAGTACTTCAAGTGCCGATCCAAAGCCCGGATAAACGGGGAGGGTTGTGTCGTGAAGGGCATCAGAAGTAATATTGAAGAGGTGGTAAATACCGACATGCATCCAGTGACTGACTGGAATGTGTATTACTGTCCTTTTTTTTTCACCACGATACCGATGATCCGGAGTCAGATTGTCTGATGAGGCGCCGGCGTCCGTCTATATACTGCAGGATCTCAGCAGGAGGTCTGCTGACGTGTTTGTTTACTAGAAACGGACCAGAGGTCGCTGTGCATCAGAGGTCACAGCGAGAGGTCGGTCGCCTGAGCAGCGCTGCTGCTCTGGCGTTTGAGCAGCTCACTATTTTGACACTCATCTGCGCCTCCTTGTTAGCTCCCACAAACAGACGTGATGTGCTCCGACAGGCCGGCGCTGCATGTGAGCGCGACAGTTTGGGCTCAGGTGGCGTAGGAAATAATCCAGCGTGAACACAAATAGTGTTTTGCGCCAATCACGGCGGCAGATTTACAATGGAGGTCAAACATAACCACTAAATCGTAGAACGCGATCTCATATCAGCGATGTGGAGCTGCTGAAAACTTTGTGGTGTAGCAGGGATTCAATTGGAAACCCTCCAATCACAATCCTCAATAATAAAATAATAAAAACTAAACAAGCATAACTCTATCATCTGGTCTGGATTAAATTTCTTCTGTTGCAGGATGAAGCAAGTTAAGTGTGTGAAACAACAAATGGCGTCTAAGATTGAAGTGGAGAGGGAGCGAGAGGGAATTATATAACGATCACGTTTCATTAGCCACTGCTATGCCACAGAGAATACCAAGAATGGAAAATACAAAACTGTTTTGATGTCTCTGAAGCATCAGTGCCGGCTGAACGTCTGCAGGAATGCTGCTTAGACTTTTGTGAATGAGCAGCGATGTCCATTTCAATTTGGTCTGGTAGTGGAGCACACATAAAGTCCCTCTGCGGATTCCAAATGTACCGTTGAGAGGAGGAATCCAGTCCTAGAAGCCGGAGACGGAGTGGGCAGGGTGGCCTATTGATTGCGGAGGGCTGGCTCTGTAATTACTTGAGCGCAAAAAAAGCTCTAAATCAAAACCGCTGGCGACTCTCTGCTCGTACAAGCAGAGGATTCCCATGCTGGAGTATGAACCCTGGTTTTAGACACAGTGGGAGTTAAGTTGTGTAATAATGCATCGAGAGGAGCTGAGTGCGGAGTGACAGGAGCAGCTGGAGAAAAGGTCAACCTGAGTTAATCAGCTAGAAACGGCCTCAGCTGAGGAGAGAGTGGCAGCATGGGAAATACCGACGCATAAACAATTTAATGGATAGTTTTCCACGTGCACGACGACACACAAGCTAAAGTAAAAAGGCCACACTGCAGAAAGTCAACAACATGTCTGAAACACAACATTTGATGATTAATGCATGTCCTAACATGTACGTGTGCTCTTCTGAGACACAGGTGGGGCCCCTCCCATACCTCCAAAAGAGCTTACAGCAGGTTGAGATGAAAATATAGACACAGAATATAGACTTTGACCCTGGCAGGTAAAAGCACCGTGACAGCCATACATTAGTTAGTACCACCGTTCAGCCACTCATTTAGCGGCTGAGCTTTCAGAGCTATACAGGTGCACATCAATTTTTCACGTAGTCACGTAGACAAAAGCCTTCGGAGTCCTCCTCCGATATTTACTATTTTTAGTTTGGAAGCCTACAAAAGGAATGCAAAGAAAAGTGCCATGCTTTCTATAAACGTGTGGTTCTGTGCAGGTTCTGGATAAACCCTATGAGGCCATAATGGGGGGTCCGATGTTGCTCCTCAATGTAGCGACAGTGAAGGTAGTAACGGAGCTGAATCCAACATTTGAGTAAACCCAGGGTTTCAAGACAGAATGACGTGTGGCGCAGTCCACAACTGGAAGGGTTCTAAAGTAGCTAGTAGCCGTTAGCATCTAAATCAAAGTAGAAAATGGAACTTAAATGTTTTAATCTTGTTGAGACTCGGCAGTAAAACAAAAAACACAGATTCATGAACAGTATTGCGTTTAACACCAGCAACCATGAACACATTTACTCACAAAGCAAAAAACACGTCACGATTTAGAAACGGTTTCCTTTCAGAACCACACCGGTTCCTTCCTTCCACTCTGCTTCCACTACATTCCCCCCCGAGTGGTGCAGAACTTTCAGTTGATGCGTCAACTCCCTCCGACCCGAGAGGTACTTCTATTACCCTTCCCACAAAAATACTATGCGTCAAGTGCGATTGTTCCACAAACACAGTCGTCTAAGGTGGATTGTACTGCTCTGAAAAAAAAAAAAGAAAAGAAAAAAGGATTGTACTCTTTTTTTTTTCTGTTGACATGGTGACTACACAGTAATAACACACAGAATAAATACTGGAATACCTTTAAGGGTTTTTGTACACCGTGGCTGCACACAAGTACCTTTCAGGTACTGCGTCAGACTTTCTCAGCAGAGACGTGATGCGCCGACGACTTCCTGCTTCAAACATCACTGCTTTGGTTTTTCTTTTTTTCAACCGCCTGTCCTACATTTATTGTGTGTCAAACTATTTAGTGAAATGCCCAAGGCTTTGACTTTTTCAAGTTGCTTTTAATATCGTTTAATATCGACTAATGATATAGGTCGACACTCACTTTGTCGCTACCGCAAAACATTTTTCAGAAGATGAAACCACCTACTGCAGAAATCAAATATACATTTATATATTTTTATTTTACCGTGTCCTAGTGTATTTTAAACAAGCATCATCTTTTTAAAACACGAGTGTATCGTCTTTCTGATTTATTATAGAGAGGAAGATCTCACCGACGGTGCGACAACAGCACCATGTGAATATAAACTTTTATTCCTGCGACATCCTCCTGAAGTAAAAGGAGTATTTTTTAGTTTTTGCAGGTATCAAGCATAAAAATTCTCCTTTTGCAGACAAATGCTGATTAGTGCCGTTGAATTATTACCCCACTGGGAACCACGGTGACAAAAGTGTCTCATCAATCGTCAATATCAGTCATTTAAATGTTACGAAAAGTTCCTTGATCTTCTTCAAGAAGTTGGTTTTTGTGACTAAAGGTGTGTTTTAATCCATTTCACAATTCTGACAACATTCCTTTAACATATGGATATATTTTACTCTATTATGTCGTTATTATGTCCAACATTACATAAAAGTACACAAGGACTTCCTTTGGGAATATTCTATCTTATCTGAAAATTTCCGTTCTGTCTTCTTATTTACTCACATATATATATATATATATATATATATATATATATATGTATACAATATGTTTATTTAATTTCTTTAATGTGAGAATGTGTGGGTATCTTTCTATCGTTGCTACTTAAATCGCACGTTCTTGTACTTTTATTGCCACTGTCAATAAACTGTTTAACTATCAATAAAGTTGTGGGAAAAAAAAAATCTTTGTCATGTTAAAGCAGCAAAAAAAAAAGGGAAAAAAATCAGTTCCTCAAGGAAAAAAACGGTTTAATTTAATGTGAAATGAGGATAGATATTATCTGAAAACTCAGGTAACATACATGAATCACTAAAAGTCTCTCAGAGGGCAGCATTTAAAAAAAAAAAAGAGATCATTTAAGAAAGGTGATCCATTTAAGCGTAAATCAAACTTATTTCCTGCACAACTGGTCGGGGTTCTTCTGGGTTAAAGAAGATGGAACTGGGTTAAACTAGTAAATACTTTCAATGTGATTCAGTTCAGAGGTCTTTAATATAGAGTTTGGGTTCTTTCAAAGGTTCGGCGGATAAAATCTGAGAGGTTATGAGATTAATGAGGGCTGCAAATAACTTCTACTGGTCATTTATCCCATTCTTCCCTTTTCTCTGATCTTTCCCTCTTGTGAAGTATTTGTTATCCGAGCCGATAATTAAATCCTTCTGAGTTCCTAGCGGGAACAAATGAAAGTGTTAACGAGATCTTAGGTATGTAGAGAGCTGCAGACAACATTGGATGAAAGTATTTTCAGACTGATAGACGTGTTGATTCCAGTTTCCTCATGAGCAGAAAAATGTGAACTAAATATGGACCGTTATCAAAGGTTAACAGAAAAACAACAGCTTTCAAATGAATGAGAGTCCATAAAAAAAGACTTTTTGCTTAGTCACTTTCCACCATTGAAAGTGAATGTTCACATACCAGTTACTGGTTCTAATGTTGTGGCTGGTTAATAATGTATATTACATCCCTCATCATTTATGGCACTGTATTAGTGTAATGGTTTGGTTTTTTTTTAGATTATCTCAGTATAACACAAATGATCAGCACTGTTTAGAAACTGTTAATAAGCCGAAACATTAGAAACACTTACTGGTTCTAATGTTGTGGTCGATTACTGTATATTATATTTTCTTCATTCTTTGCCCTGTATTAATGTGATGGTCAGATTTGATGTGTCTTGTGTCAGTTTAACACAAATCATCAGCAATGTTAAGAAACGTGATCAGCCAAAACATTACAACCAATTACTGGTTCTAATGTTCTGGCTGATCAGTGTAGACTATTTATGTCACTGTATTAATGTGATGATTCATTTTTGATGTGTCTTGTGTCAGTTTAACACAATTCATCCGCAGTGTTTAAAAAACTGTTGATCAGCCAAAACATTAAAACCAATTTCTGATCCTGTCCTTCCTCCTCACTCCCAGAGAACATCTGAACATCTTCAACGCCGCCCCCTCCGGCTGAACAGCGGCAGCCCTACGTGAGCGTGGGTTCCTGTCGGTGTCGTACCTGTGCGCTGCTGCGTGGCTTGTAGGGCGAGCTGCTCTCCAGGTCCGCCAGGATGCTGGTGAGGGAGTCGATCTCGGCGTCCAGGCTGGAGCGTCTCTCCTCCAGGGTCTTCTCCGGTCCTTTCATCTGAGGGGAAACGCAACACATGCCGTGAGTGCAGTACAAGTACGTGAAACCTGGTGATGACACACGAGTTACGTCTGGTGGTACACAGAAAAACTTGAGCGGTTGATGACAAATGATTCCGACTGCGTGCCGCTCGGATACGCCGCCGCTCCTCTTCTTCACACTTCTCACACTTTGGATTACAGTGCTCCGGTTCATGTCTCACCTTGACCTCACAGACAATCCTTTTGAAAGCCGCACATCAATCGGCGAGGCCTCGCTGCGAGAGAACCGCGGTGAGGAATAAGAAGCGGCGCATTGTCTCTGAGAACTTTCACCAGGCAGTGCACTATTCACCTCCTGCTCTTCAGCGCGCGCGGATTCACAGTATCTCCTCCGTCATGAATTATTCATCGCCATCTCGTTCAGCGGTATTTCAAACACGGAGGTCATTTTCTTTAAATTCAAAGTCGGACATTTGTTATCCCACGTTTTGAACATGTGGACTGCAGAGGAGGATTTCCAGAGATTTCTGATTAGGGCTTATTATGACAGGAAGCGTCGCAGGATTACTCACTGATTTATTTGTCTGCTTTTTTTTATTTTTCCACTTCCACCTCAGATGGCTTCTTTTTTTTTTTTTTTTAAATCAATAAAAAAAACAACTAAGCACATAAAAATCACTTGAAAAAACACCAAAAAAAATCCCGCAAAGTAGTTTAAAATGACAGGAACGTTAGCGACAGCCGGTTATTCTACAAAATCTGGGTTTCTCGGTGACAGATATATTTTTAGTCGTCTGAACCGCGCTGCTGCGAGAAGACTTCTTGCAGTTGCCTGCGGCGGCTTTTTGAGTCGGCTGGATCAGTGACTGCTTCATATTCTAATGTTATGTGTTTGGATTACCTGTCACAATCCATTACAGGAAGGCCCTGCCTCCACTCCCAGCCGAGCTGCTGCATGGAAACATCTGAGGCGAATCGCGAGCCGCGGGTAAACAAAGCAAAAAACACTTAATGGCTCGTCTCAAATCAACAAATGAAAAATGGGGGGAACTTGTTTTAACGGTGAGAGCGAGGAGGATGAAAGGAAATATCGCCACGTCGGGCTCGCTAATGTGGACAACAGGCCTGATGAGAACAAGATGCTGTTTCTCTGTTCTTCCTCGCCCGTCTTCAGATCCAGACGTCTCCCTCGGTCGGGGCGATGGAGACCAGAGGAAAGAATGTCTCCGTCTCCTCTTCAGAGGAAAGACAATTTCGTCACTCGTTTATTCATTCAGCCCGTGTAATTTCTCCGCCGAGGCGCGGGGAACATGATACAAAGACGTTCTGATTGATATCTGTCCGCTTCTCTGAGCGGCGCCCAGAAATTAAAGAGTTCTGCTCCGACTGCAGGACACATAATTAAGATACCAGCGGTGTATTAAGGAATTAAATTGCACGGTCAGAGTGATTCAGCCGCTTTGATAGGAGAGGCAAAGTTGGAGATGAAAACACTGGAGCACTTTGCTAACTAATTAAGCGCTTAATTTCGTGTGTGTGTGTTTTTTTTGAGGGGACTCGAATATCTTTGACTGGTACTGTTCAAAAGGAGAGGACCGATAACGAGAATGGCAGCGCTAAACAGGCGCAGACGCCGAAACGCCGCTGATTATCTCCCGTTAGGGCGTCTGCTCAATTACTGCGGTCGTCATCCTGTCAGAGACACACATGTCCAACATGTCATGAGCTACACGTGTTAGCCTGTTAGCATGTCCTTTGAGCTCAAAGGATCGGATCCAGACGGCGAGGGTGTGTCCCCGAAAAGACCCCCAATCCCCTGCATTGTACAAGATATCCCCTGATTAAGGGCCCTAAACTTAAATGTTGTGTTAGAGGAAAAACAGGGTTTTTCGTAAAAAAAAAAAAAAAGAAAAGAAGAAAAATGCTCCCCCTGCTGAGTGAAATATTTTTATTAGCATAAAATACGATTCATGGCAGATGGATTCTCCTCCAGTCGAATCATATGTTCCCAATTTCGACCAACGGTCGAGAAATGTGGCTAATTTGAAGATAAAGCTCCCCCTGTTGTTGGAAATATGCAACTGACCTTCCCAGCATCAATCCAGTGCTTCCTCACCCTGAGGTCTACGGGGGAATAAACTGACAATGATCCATGAAATACTAGTTATCGCGATAACACGACCACTCGTGTTAAAACCATATTTTGAATAAGTGCACTTTTACCGAGCTTTGTTTTGAACTTTGTTACGTCTCTTATTATACATTTTCTATTTTATTCATTGTATATTTTTTTATGGCTGCGACGACACGATTTTGTAAATAGGTTGTTTTACGTGGAATGGAAAATGCGGAATGGAATTCATCCTTTCAGGCTCTGCCCAGGTGGTCTGGTCTGCATCCTGATGCTCCAGAGGTTCACCCGGGCTGGAACCGGTTCTTCACAGCTTTCCTCAGCTGCGGTTATTCGCTCTCATAAAGGAAAGTTCTGTTTGATTCATCTTTCGTGAATAAATCCTGTGGATTTGGTCTTTTTTTATTTTTACCGTTGCCAAAGACTTTTTGCTCAAATGGGTCATTTTAAGTGAACCCTTAAAAATGTTTTTATTTTTGTCCTGCAAAGCTCTTTGTGACTTTATTTGAAAAGGTGCTAAATAAATAAAGCTTATTATTATTATTCATTTTTTAAATCCACGTGGCTTTTCGCATGTACGCGTCTACGGAGAGCTGGTTTCCATCAGGCAGCGTGGGCAGCCCCCGTAAAACGACTGAAGAGGAGAGGAACAACAACAACAACAACAACAATGTTGTTTACAAACAAAAGAAAAACGCACTCGTTAACAGTGTGTCTGTTTTAGTTGGAATGTCACACGTTGTTCTTGGAGACATTCGGGGTTTTAGCTACAGAGAAACGACGTTGACGGCGGACCAGATAACCAGATTGGACCTGATGAAACACGGGGGAGTGGCCTCTGATGTGAACGCAGCAGAAGACGCTAAACGAGTCCAGACAAATTCTGTGGATCCCGTCCAAACTTTGCTTTTATGACGTAATTCCATCTGCGGACTTTCTCATACATTCATTTGTTTGTGGCGGCCTGCCATAACATCAAAACTGAAAGCAACTTACTAATATTCTCATATTAGTCCTTCCCTCAAACACATCATGTGGTCCAAACCCGTTTTCATATCTATGTCTCTCCTGTGTCCCCCCTGTAGATGATTTAATACGGGCTTAAATGGGACGTTATTTTATTCCCAAACAGGAAATATTATGTAATCTTCATTGCGTGCGACGCTGAAGATCCTCCATGTTAACGCGATAAATCAAAAACTATTTGACGGTCGTTTTCAAATGTTATACCCAAACAGACTTTAGTGCGAGGAAGAATTGAATTTATTTCGAGTCAGGTCAGTTTCATATTTCCTCCACTGGAGGGGGCTTTATCTCAATTTGTCGCATTCTGACGCAACGCTCTTGATTGTTTGTGTAAAGCATTTGGAATTGTCCTGTTGCTAAAATGTGCAACATAAATAAAGTTGCCTTGCCTCCTTTAGGGGGAGACTTATCACGAAAAATGCGTTGGGACATAAATTCTTGACCATTGATCCAATTTACTCCAAATTCGGTGAATAATTATTGACCCGAGGAGATTTATATTGTATGGTTCCTATTTTACCCACCAGGGGGAGCGTCTTTTTTTTTTTTTACAGAAACTTTGGGATGTAGCTTCCTGACCGTTATTCAGTCCAACTTTGGTGCATTTGAGTCGTCTTGAGGATATCTATCTTGTATTTATAGCATATTTCTGTCAAATAGTTCATATTTTACTCACTAGGGGGAGTTTTTTTAGGATGAAAACTCTACGGGAGTCAGAATCCTCTGAATGACAGCGTTGAATAGGCCTAGTTTGAAAAGTACATTTCATTATCTCGTTACATTTCCAGCTTCTTGATTGTTTTCTGGTTGTTTTTTTAAATTTTCCCTCTTAGAAGAAGAGGAAGTCTCTGTGTTTGACCTCTTTAAAGTCATCGCCGATGAAGAGCGGGTCGGCGGTTTACATTAAGGTCAGAGCAGACAGACAAGCACACTGCTAGTCCCAGGATGCACTCTGGTTCTGTCTTTGAGGGTAGTTTGTGTTGAGAGAGGGGTAAATTTACACGCGTTGCATAACGGGCTTCAATTATGTAACGTTGCGTCTCCTAAATCACAAACCCAGCATTCATTTAGGATGGAAAACTGGGATCGGGCCAATTGAGGGGCTTCGGGGGGAGGAGTTTTGTTTCCCCTTGCTGAGATACTCCTCAGATACTCAGATGATTTCACATTAGAGGTCAAGTGCTGCGAGTTCAGAGGTCATATCCTGGGAGGGAAAAACGCCTGTGGGTGCTTTGAGCGGGAGAGAAAAGACGAGGCTCCACCAATAGGTGTCAGCCTTCCATCCTCACTGACTGGGAGCTGTGGAGAGTCTGTGTGTGTGTGTGTGTGTGTGAGAGTCCGTTTGTGTGTGTGTGTGTGTCTGTCTGTGTGTGTGTGTGTGTGTATGCCGTCATGCGTGCGCGCGGATATTTGTGTGTGCGGATATGTGTGTGCTTGCCTTCCTGCGCGCGCCTCTGTGTGTGTGTGCGTGCGTGCATGCGTGTGTGTGTGTGTGTGCGTGCGTGCGTGCATGTGTGTGTGTGTGAGGGTCCTTCAGTCGGGTGTCTCCAGGCAGCATCTGGAGCTGCACGTCTCTGCACTTGGCTGCAACTCAAATGGACAGTTCTGCTGGACTTGGAACATGAACTCAGCGTGGCGCTCGGGGCGCTCTCGGCTTTCTGCGCCGACTTTCACAGAGTTACTGACAACCCAGAAAATGTAATGCAACACTTCTCTCACCTGATAATCGTACGAGTTCACCGGCGGAGGAGGGAAGGAACCAGAGGATGGTGGGAAACCAGTCGACTCCTCCACAGGTGGCGGGGGAGGAGGAGGGTAGTCCGCTGGGATGGGCCCAAACACACAAACATGCGGGCGCACACACACACACACACACACACACACACACAGCAAGAGAAACAAACACGGCTCATTAGAAACTTCCCCTTTTCACCACAAACCGTTACAGTTCTACAAAACACAACCCTCCTGAAGTAACCAACAACCTGTAATTATTATTTATTAGTTTCTCCTGACATTTAAAAACAAAAAAACAAAAACTGGTTTGCTGGATGGAGTAAACAAGAAGAGAAATTATTAAACAGGCAGAATATCAGAAAGTAACAAAGGTAAGAAAAAAACTTAATGATTTTTTCAGTGTTTAAATAGAAAGACACACATTTAAATAAAAGGTCTGACATGATTTAAGTAAAGGTATGAAAACATGAACATAGGAGATGAACCCGGATGAGGCGGAGGAGTGGAGGCCCACTCATAATTCCTGCAGGATAGTTAACTCGGACGTTTTAATCTGCAGCCGTTCCTTCCCCTCCGATTGTAAACTGTGGAATCTGCGCAGGAGGCGGGCGGGACGAGGTGCTCCTCCAGCCAGAGGAGGAGAGAGGAGCCAAAGTTCTCGTCCTAAAGTCCGCGCTAATCCAAGGATTGCATCTGCACACATGTTTGAGGCCAAATTAAACTGTGATTTTGGCTCCTCTCGGCGCTGGACTTAAGACCGAATCATTGGACCGTGTACTTCTGAGTACCAGAACCAGACATGAGCTTCGCAAATTAGAGGCTTTCATGAGAGGTAATAGGAATTTGTTCCAATTCTGAGACTTTGATGAGTCCCGTTTAGAAATTCTATTTGCTTTCCATGGCTTTTATCTCTCCTCATTAGGATCTAATTGATGTCATCGATGGAGTTTATCCGAAGCAGCTGACCAAATTAATTAAGCGTGGTTTTCACTCGCCTCGACGGAAACGGGCCGTCGGAGGGGGAAAAAAAAAGAAAGAAAGAAAAAAAAAAGACAAAAAGAAAAGATAGAGCGAGAAAAGACGCCGACAGGAAGGAGAGAGAGAGAGAGAGAACGCGGCGGGGTTAAAACCGGGCACATGTGTGCATCTTCAGCATTACAACATCTCAGATATTGTGAGGCTTGCATTAAACATTCCCTCCGGGCGCTCCGGGTGAATTGTTTATATGATGACCTTGTGACCTCCGCTCCAACTCCAGAGTGTAACAGCGCCGCTGAACCTCTGGGAGAGAAAATGAAAGTATGCCGCTCCGCGTCCCACCAGGCCGCCGACCCCCCCCCCCCGTCCCACCAGGCCGCCGACCCCCCCTCCCGTCAGCTCCTGCCTCCTTGTTGCCGGAGCGTAAGTCACTTGTAACTTCGGGCTTACAGAGAATTAAAACGTCACGTTTCATGTCGGTGGGGCTCCGACGCCGAAGATGTTTGGGACTCATCGTTTCAGGAAAGGGCGGCGTTGTAAATGTTTCAGAGAGGCATGTTTTATTGAACATGTCTTAAGAGTTCTGTAGGTGGAACCGGGGAATCATTAAGCTCCTTTGCTGGAAGGATCTCTCCGGTTCTGCCCCCCCCCCCCCCCTCTCCCCTCGACCTGGTTCTGAGTCCGTCCGGCGTCAGCCGTTTAGGACTGAGTCTTTTAAAGTGCTGATGTGAGACGCCGTCACCAGTAGGGATCGTGTTCCCTGTAATCTTTGCAAAGCAAAAACAATTTTCTCCCTGAAATGACAGCATTCAATCTGGAAGTCACCGATGATTCCAGAATAATCACTAGCGTACTTTTATAGGACGGATCACCCGGCCCGCTTTTAAAAATACATCACTGCTGAAGAAAGGATCCACTTAAATGCAAGATTTATTCTGTTTTGGTTTTTTTTCTCAAACTTTTCTTACTTATTAACATTCTGCATATTATAAGAACAAAAACAAGAAAAATAAAATAATAGAGCAGAGGTAAAAGGAAACGCTCTGCTTCCTAAGAGTAAAAGCTGCTTATTAATGATTTATAAAGTGTTTATAACATAGTTAATAAACGTGTTATAAGGCATTCATTAGTCTGGAGCATTAAGAACACAGTAATAACTCAAACCTGAGATGTGCCCAAAGACATTAACGGTGTCTTTTAACATATGCTTTATATATTTAGACACGCATTTGTTATGTATTAACCTTATATTCCAGTGAAAAAGGTTTCCACTCACATAACCAACAGGACTGGTACCATTAAAAGACCCAGTATGTAGGAGATGGTGCAGATTACACTCAGACAACAATATACACATATATAGCTGTATATACACATATATAGGTGTTTATACACCTATATAGGTGTATATAATGTTTATCTAAACATGTCTATAAGATGTTCTATTATATAGTATGTCTTATTTTTCGTCACCGTTAGAATACATGTATGTTGGAGCTGCTGCAAACACTAAATTTCCTCTTTATGGGGTTTTAATAAAGTTTATATCTATCTATTTAGACCTTTAAATGTCACATAGGTGATTTTATCATCATGGCTGCAAATACGACCGACGATAAATACGTTTTTGTTTGTGGTCCAATTACAGACCGGTCTAAAAAAGAAAAATTAAAAAAAAACAGTCCAGGAGAAACCATTATTTCATTATTTCCCTTTTCTTCTATATGGTTTCATACCAAACGGTAAAAATAGCATGAGCTTCCCAAAAGTGTTGTCTTTTAAAAACATGATGAAATGACTGAAAATCATGCAGAAAGTACGACATAGTGAGATGTCGTACTTTCATCTAACGCGGACGCTCATTATGACGAGACTCCTCTGTATTCTCTAGTCTCCTCCACAGGAGAGCTTCTTTTTTTCTGGAACACCAGCGTGAGGTGACTGCTGTCACTAAAGTCAGACACTCTTCTGACATTTTCCTTCATTTTGTGGCTCAATTTTGCATTTTTGAAAATGCTGGTAACTAATAATCCGGACTTATCCAGAGGCGGCGCCACCAGAAATCAAACCGGTGAACGTTTACCTCGTCTGCATCACTGATGCGCCCGATATTTCTGCAATTTCCTCTGGATGCGAAGGCGACGCGGCTCCGGGCCGCTAAGCACTGTGTGCTCGGCGGGTTTTTCGCGCCCGCTCACGCCGTCAGGGCTTTTTAAGCGTTGCGCGCGAGGCGTGGCGGGAACAGCCTCTGTGCTGTGAATGAAGTCGGCTCCATTTGTGACAACGGGGAGTTGAAAAGCTCCGAGTGAGCACTAATGAGAGGAGCAGCAGGAAGACCTACTTAATACGACAACTTCCCCTCTCTTTAATGGGCAATTACTTTTAAGTAGCTTCTTTGTGAACAAAGAATCCTAATCAGTGATTAAAGTTATTTGAGAGGCCATGAGAGGTGTAATTGGTTATCGGAACCGCAGGATTGTTGAAGGGGGAGATGGGGGGGTGGAGATGGATCCAGCTGAGACATCGGGACTAATATTCAACTTTGTTTGTCGAGTAAGTGGCAGATTTATAAACACTTCAAGTACAGGAAGTGACCGCTGATTGGCTGCAGCGTGAGTCCGACACGGGTTTGTAGTTAGATGCACGGATCTTTTCTATCCTTTCTATTTTTGATGCCAGCCAATCGCGGTTACTCAAGTAAACAAATCAGCAGTAGAGGGTCGTTGGATTTACGTCGGCGTGCTACGATAACGCCAGCGTGTGTGTCTGGGTAATAAAGAGAAACGAGCAGCATGAGTCTGGGGGGGTGAGAGAGAGAGAGAGAGAGAGAGATGCTTCAGAGTTCGCATACGTTTAAATTAACCCGCTGCAAATGAAAATAAATGAGATCAAATGTCAGGAAACGCGCCCACAGTAGTCGACAGAGTGAAAGTATCACCTTCTATCGCAGGTCTCGATTCAGTTCTTTAACGTTTCCATCATAAAAGACTACATCCATCATGTCGGCTACGGGTTAAAGGTCATCGAGGAAAGTCGTGGCGAGTAGGCGATGGAGAACGGTCATTGGGGATGTCAAGATTTACAGTTCGCTCCTGCCGACTGACTGGACTGGCCCTCCTCCCAGCCCTACGAACAACCAACTGACTACTAGACATGTATTTTGACACCTCCACATCTGTCCTTCCTTCATACAAGGATGGTCAGCAACATAAAAACGTGGATGTATGAATACAGGTGGAGTCTGTTATGTTTTATAATCAGACGCGTGTGCAGTTTTATTTATTATTTGCTGTTTTGCAAACTTCCCCGGTTCATTCCTGTTCACCTAACCTGTTTCCTCTCTCTACCTTTCAGAAGTAGCAGCGATGACGATTCCCCAATACCTTTGACTTTTTGGGGACATAATAAGTTGCGTTTTGGGTTAACAGTCAAACCTTGTTTTTCCGTTTTGGTTGCCGTTAGGTATTAGTGTGTTGTGTGTTTAGATTTGGCTTCTCCCTCTTTGTTTGTTTTGGCCAGAGCTCCGGCTGTTCAAATTAAGTTTTTGATTGGTTCAAACTCAATTAAAACAGCATCATCTTATCTCATATGTCACGGAATCCTCTGAGCCATGTTTTAATTTGAAGTGAAATAAATTTGATTAGTTTTTTACTTCTGATGATAAGCAAAAAAACTATCCTCAACTTAGGTGTCAGAAAAGTTCAAACTTATCTTCAACATAGGTCCGGCTAATTAATGGCAAAAAAAAACTACAGAAACAGAAGTAGAGAATAGTTCATGTAGGAGAGAGTATGTTAAGTGTAGGGCAGAGGAGATCAACCTGCAGAAACAGCTGAGTCGGCACAATTTTACAATCTACAGCGACTGTAACCCTAAAATCTGAATTATCCAACAAACATTCGTTATTCAGTAGTCATTGCTGAAAACTAGGCAATTCCCCCTGATTGAACAATTCACATTAAATGTAAGGTTATGTTACAAAAACAGTGTTTCTCGTAAAAGAAGAGTTCCTCTTAAAATCTGAACTATTAGAATAAAATAAGATAAAAATCCTCGATTTGATTCTCATGCACCAAATTTGGACTAAAACGGACTAATAGTTTGAAAATGTTGCCGCCAAAAAGAGTTTCTTGGTTGAAGAGATCCTTCTGGTGAGTAGAATATACACTATTAGAGTGAAATATGGTAAGTGCAAGATTAATTCATTCACTTACATTTTGGACTAAATCAGACCAAATATCAGGAAATTATGGGTTGAAAACTTTCGGGAGATTACGCTCCCCCTAGTGTTGGAAATATGCAACTGGCCATTCTCAAAGTCAATCCAGTCCTTCCTCACACTTAAGTCTATGTTGGCTTAAAATCTCAAATGATCCTATTTTTGTCATTGTATTATAAAACACGGATCTGTGGAAGTTGATGACGATCCCGTGATATTCCCGACTTTTCAGGGATATAAGAAGAGGAAACCAGAGACGTCGAACTAAGATGGACAAAGAGTTTCAGGGCTACATGCTTCATCTCAACGCACTGGTTCCGAACGGACCCTAATCATGGCTCCGTTTTATTCCATCTCCTGCTGCAGCGGAGTCCGACGCCTAATTAGCGGGATATGTGGAAAAAAGTGATTCATGACTTCATTTGGTTTGGAGATGCGAGGAAGGGATTCGGGGTCTTTGGAGATCCGCTCGCTGCAACTGCAAAGGAGCAGACCGTAATTGGCTTCTGCCAGTCTCAAAGAGAATTCCAATAGGGAGGTGGAACAATAGACGGATTATGTGTTTTTGTGTGAATGCAAAGGAAAACAAACACCGAGAGAATGCGAGCGGTTTGAGGCCGGAGATGGACGGCTTTCATTTATTTATTTATTTTGATCTTTGAGTCAAAAAATGAAATGGGCCGGACAATTAGAGCCTTAAAAACAACGTGTGATTCAGGAGAGGAGGGGTAGGAGGCGGTTCTGTGGCACAGACAGGAGAGAGAGAGAGAGAGAGAAAGAGAGAGAGAGAGAGAGAGAGTAAATGAAGCCAGTCAAATGTCACAGCAGACAGTGAACACTTTCACAACACAGAACCTGTCCAAACGATCCTGAAGTCGGCTCGTGGATTTCTGATGAAACAGCTCCTTTAGAATGACAAATTAGTGAGGCGCTTCCTGTTCTAACAAGTACAGTTGTACAGTGTAAGTGCTGACATTTAAATGCAATCGCAATTTAACAGCTACAAAGAGTGGTTGTGCAGCGCCGGTAGAAGTAGTGTTTGGTGTTCTAACTTTTGAAATGTCCCTTTATCTGAGTAAGTTGATAGTAAAGATCATTCTTATTAATGGAGTATTGGTCAAACTATAAAATATGTCCATATTTGTATTTTATGTATCATGTTAACGCAATAACTCAAAAACTATTTCAGGGATCATTTTCAAATGTTATACCATCACAGACCTCAGTGCGAGGAAGGATTGGATTGATTTTGTCTTTTGTATTTTACCAACACTAGGGGGAAAAAGGTTTTCGGCCCGGTATCAACTATTGGTTTGATTCGGTCCAGATTTGGTGAGAGGTGAATCGAGGCGAGGAGATCTATCTTTCATATATCATGACTTACTAGAATAGTTCATATTTTATCCTGTAGGGGGAGCTCTTTGAAGACCCCCTCTGGTGACATGGAAGAAAAAAAGGAAAGAAAAGATTTCGTTGCCACGACTTTATAACTCCCAGGAGATAAGAAGTAATTCCCAGGCCTTATTAAGTCGTAGCCACCCGATCATTTTATTTTCTTCAGTGTCACCAGAGGGGTTCTGTAGTTTCTTAATGAAAAACACTGTTTTTCAGGCTCAACTTCATAACCGTTGGTCCGATTTACTCCAAGTCGGTACATTTGAATTGACTCAAGGAGATTTATTTTGTGTATAAAACATTTTTTACTCTAACAGTTCATATTTTATCCACTAGGGGGAAGCTTTTTCATGAAGACACTGTTTTTCAGACATAACTTCACCATCAATTTGAGGAGCTCAATCAGGGCGATTGCTTGTACGACATAGGAGATCGGGGGCTTTTCATGGATACACTCATGCTGTCGGGGACGACGGTGTGGGACTAGTTATATATCCATTAATCACAGGTGTTTTTGTGATGTTGTTTCATGTCATGAGGGGAGATTCCTCATGTCGGAACAGAGAACATTCCACTGTTTCACTATATGCAAATTTCCGTCTTGAAATCCCGCTCAGCAGTTTAACACTCCGGGATCATTTTTGAAAGAAAGGACAGGATACGTCGGGGGACAACGTTCACATTCCGGCTACATGTATCGCCTATACGACAGTTAAAATGTTGTGTAATGCAAATCTAACACAATAACAAACATTAGCAGGAACCAAGAAGACGACCCGTGAAGCACAGAGAAGAAGAACCGGGCCGGTTCCACATTACTTGTGTTCTGTCTGCAGCCTGCAGACAGAACACGAGTAGAAGATTTGTTCTACTTAGATAAAAGTGGCCTTCATGTTTGCTCAGAGGGTAAGCCCCTGCTTCTTTGGGGACGTCCACACACTCATCGGTGTATTTCCTGTAAACTCTCCTGGCGACACCCATGAGGGACTCTGATATAACAACCGGTTGTCAGTTTGCCTCTGGCCAGCCGAGCAGGGAGGAATAAAAACAGCTTATGCACATGTTCCACACTTTTCAACGGCTCTCAGCAAAACAATTAGCAGGTTTCCGCTAACTTAGTGGGAGAAGTTCTTATTTTTTCTCTCTCAAAAAAAAAACACTTCTCGGATGTTTGGGACTTTTCTCTTTATGGCTACAAAGAACTTATCAAAGTCCATAATGAGCAGCTGAAGCATCAAGAATGAAAAGAGCAGGATTGAGAATGAATTCATGAGGTTTGATTGATGTTCAACGTTATTTGGATTTCTGATATATTTATTATATGTATTGTTACATCTTTACCAAATCTACTATATTACCATAATGTGAACGCAGATGATGATGATGCTGATGACTCTTCAGCGTCAATCATTTTTTCTGGTGACACCATATGTATTTGCATTGGTTAGCCATAACATTACAACCTGGAGAAGCCTGAATAATAACTCGTTACCTTTTATTTTGAAAGAATATTTCTTATCAATGAAGATGTAATACAAACATTAAATGACTGTAATCCTTCAATAACCAACATAAAATATCAGCCAAAAATCTTCCAAAATGAAATGCATGATATAAATCTGTGTGGGAATGACTCCTGTTATTCATTAGGCTCATAAACCAATCAGCCATAACATTACAACCACTGACACCTGTCAGTGAGTAGGATACATATGACAGCCAATGTGCGTTTTGTCCTGATGTTGATGTGTGGAAACATTAAAATGGCCGGTAGTAAGGATCTGAGCAACTGTGACAAGGCCCAAATGCTGATGATTACACAACTGGGTCAGAACATCAGCAAAACTGCTGGTCTTGTTGGGTATTCCCAGTCTGCAGTGGTTACTACCTACCAAAAGTGGTCTAAGGAAGGAAAACTGGTGGACCAGTGATGTAATCACCGACGCTCGAGGCTCAGTAAGCATTGCAGAGCCGTTCTGGCGGGAAAAAAAGGAGACCTACAAAATATCAAGCGGGTGGATTTAATATTATGGCTGATAGGTGCGTATAAATCCCCATTTAAGCACCTGCTGTGACCGTTTTACACAACACTGTTTAAAATATTGTCTACAAAAGACTCAAGAAGTACATTACACAATGCGAGGAAGCTGGAAATCAACGGGTTCTATAAAATACTGACTAGAATGTTCATGTAAAAGAATAGAGGTCAATAAAAGTTAATACAAACTACTGCCCAGAGTCGTCAGAAACGGCCTCAACAGTCAGTTTCAGGAATTTGACCTCAATGCTGGGCATCATGTTTGAACGCTTGTCCGGATGTGTAGTTGACGCTGACATATAGGAGTCCCTGTGAGCAGTGAGCAGAATCTAACCTGTCATCGCTGTGGATCTATGCAGACAGCTGCAGGGGAATCCAACGCCGGGTGTGCGAAACATTCTAACAAGAATATAATGTCTATGATTTTAGATCAAACGAAAACAGAGAGCCGTTAGTGCCTAACAGCCAAGACAGTTCAGGAGAGGTCAGCTCAGAGCACAATGCATAGCAGGTGCTTTAATTATCCCGCCATGCAATAACATGAGGGCTTTTGACTATTTATCAAAGCTTGGCAGCGTACAGTGAAGGTTGTCAACGCAGCTGTGGGTAAACTAACCCTAACGCGCTTTAGAAAGGTAACTGTCATTGCAGGGCCGTTACACCGGATTGCATTTTTCTTCTTCTTCTATTCAGGGTAAAACTTGGGGGAAAAAAGATCAAACAAAAGAAATCTTGACGTCGGCAGAGATGTAAGTGCGTGAAAGAAGTGGAGCACTGTCTGCTCTGCGCGGTAAAGCAATCTTACAGAACATGTACCATAAGAGATCAACTTAAACCCCAAAGTCTGATTTGTTGTAAGGAATTTGGAGTGAGGGGTCGCCGTCTGAGGCCTATATGTCTTTGGCTCGCTCCTGCTGGGGCTTAAATCAGAACAAGTTGTCCCTAAATAAAATCTGACAGCAGACCTGGATAACTGCGTTGTCCCGTCTGAGCGGCGTCTTTGTCCACCAGCCTCACAGCCGCCGCCGCCGCCGCTAGACAAAAGGACAGCGAGGCACTGTGCCAAATTGAGCCATCCCTAATTTTCCTGCTAATCCTCAGTTTTATGTCAGAGAGTCCACACATTTGATATAAAAGATATTAAATATATAAATACTGGGGGACCCGGATAATCTGTTCATAAAGACGTCTTATCCTTTGACAAGTGGAGATGTCTGCTGATGGCTTTAAGCGTGTGCGTGTTTGAGATGCTGACAACAAGCAATCATTACTGAAATTAACATTTTAATGAAAGTACACGAGTATTCACTGCAACCTATAGGAAGGACGCGAGCAGCAAGATCAACGCTGCAGGGCTTAAAGGCACTTTTTCCCTCCATATGTCACATTTCCATCCATATAGTTCACCTTAACTGAATGTTAATAATCACAAATAATCTAACAGTGACTGAGATAAAAGAGAAAAGTGGGATTTAACTTCTTTTTTTGTTCTTTTCATGTCAGCGGGGGTCATGAGATACCAACATTACAGCCGCGCTATAACTGAATTCATTAAAGCCCAACATTTACATCACAAAGTACAACAACACCACCCGCCCTTCACCTCCTCGTGTCGCTCCACCCTCCTCGTATTGTTCCATTAATCCTCTTAACACCCAGACAAAGATTAATTGTGGTTTATTTTTCATAAAATGACCTTTTTTTTTCGGATTAACGTGACTATAATAATGCCTCAAATCACCAAATTGGAATAGAATAGAGTTTTCTCCATTTGAAAAGGACATGTGACCACTAACAGACGTAAGGCTTTCTTTTTTTCTTTCTTTTTTACTCAAGGTGTGTTTAATCAAATTCTACTGGTAGACAACGCTCAGAATTTGGACCGTTGAGAGTTTAACTTGTTGGACCCTCATGATATGAAAACGGCATCATTACTAGTCTGATAGTTATTACAGAAAAACAATGTGTGTCTGACGGTGGTTTTCCTCAGGATGTCCCTCAGTAACTTATGAAAATGTCAAATGTGTCACTGAGGACGGAGGACGGTGCAATGGACCGTCCTCCGTCACACAAACCAATTGCATGTCCTCTTGCAACCCATCCAGAACACCAGATCCACAGAGGCTCCTGCTTGAGCTCATCTGTCCGTCACATTAGCAAACAAGAAGGGGTTCAGAGCCTTTCCTTGATGCAGTCCCACCTATACCTCGAACCAATCCATTATTCCTACTACACACCCACAGTTGGGAATTTTTCTATGAGCCCTCTAAATGTCCTTTTTGGATTTGGAGTGGATCCAAATCAGACTTTGATGGGGACTAGATCTTATGGTGATGTCATTGTTTCGGCCCACAATGGCAAAGACTCCATCAGAATCACAACATCAAATGGAATGTTAAGTGGGTCATAATCTACCTCTAAAAATAATTTAGTCAAAATCCAAACTTAGCATTTTGGGTAATCCTGCTATCAGGAACAAACAAACCAACAACAGCAAAAGCCCAACCTCCTCGGTGGAGGAATCATTCGGACAGCGCCGTCAGCGCTTCTATATCTTTTCTACAGATCAATTCTCTCAGAAATTATAATCATGTGCTAAACTCAAGGCCAAATTCGGCGCTTCTCAACCACAGTTCAACTCCGGTGATGTTTCTCATTTTATCAGTGCATCAAACGTGAGCAGGATGCATTTTTACAAAAACAACATCTGGCGGAGCCGACAGGTTCACGAGTCAAACCAAAACCCCTCAGACAGCAGTGTTTTAAACCTGACAGTGTTCTCACTCCTCTCTGGATCCCAAACGCCTCCACTGTTTGTGACATCTAGGGATCTCAGGGGGTTTGAGAGTGGAGCTGGAGGTGGTGTTCACACTGTAGCACATACGTAGCTCTAAGAATGCTAACCGGTCATGTTGGACACCCGGTTTCTCCCATATGAGAATAAGAAAGACTGAGAAGTAGATTTCTTTCCATGCGGATGTATTCATGGTCGTTCCACATTTGTTTAGGACTTGTTCCCCATAGTAAGAAGAAATCCATACTAGCACCGCCCTGGTGAGGAGCACCATCAGAACCAGGAGACTGAAGCCCAGTAAGTGGACGGAGGAGCCACTGAAGGAACTATGACAGAGGCCAAGAGACCAAAAAGGATGTGACGGAGTAAAACAAAGGAGATAAAGTGACCAAGAATAAATCTCAAACCTGTTTTTAGTTGTTGGCATGAGCAAAATAAAACACTGCAAGATAGACACTGAAATAAACATCTTGCTGTTGGACTAGTTCAGAATGTTATCTTGCCTGTTATGTCTTGAGTTGGTGCATGATAATTGCACATAATCCAAATCAGCCCATGCCAAGGCTGGAAACATGATATATGCAGGTGTTGGCGGCATGACAATTGGCATCCTGTATTTCTGGGTTCGGTTCAACTTGTGTACAAAAACTCTGTGTGTGTATTTGCTTTGAGATATAAGTTTCCAAAACATAACATTGTTGTGACAGAGTTGAAGTTCATTTTATAGTCAAGTGCAGATTATATACCTCACTGGTACAAAGACCTGGGATTTCATTTTTATGACACTGTTGTTGTAGTTTAAGGCTGTGGGCACATTGAATTGCACGATGTATAAATTCTTACATAATGAGATATGCAACAAGTATCTGCATAACTCGCGAGGAAAAAAAACACCAACACCTCCCAGAAGGACAAACGCAACTTCTTTTTTGCCAAATGATTGTGGAGATCTCTCAGTCATATGCACTACATGAAAATTCAGGGTCATTGCTGGGAGTGGGCGGTAAGTCGTAAAAAGATCGCAATCTCAATTTATGTTCTAGCCCTTTAGGAGTGCGTGTGGTGACATGGGTTCAGTGGCTGAGAAGCCGGAGAGCTAACATTAGGTAGCACAGGCGGAAACAAGAATAGAGTAGTTTCTTATCACCCTTGAAACCTTGAAAACCTCCAAGTCACTTAACTTATAATCCTCTGCTTCATGAAGGCTACTCATCTCTCTTTGCTGGAAGTTAAGCGCCCTCATACAACTGTTTTGTACACGGACAGCGGGTGGTTCTTTTTTAATTTCTCATGTCTATAACAAAGTGCAATATGATGTAAGTTGAAAGCTAAACTCATGGAGAGAATCATGATCTCAATTCGAAGGAAAAAGAAAATCCTGGTTCTCATTTTAGTCAGAATCGCCCGGCATTAGTTGATGAATAGTCGAGGCGAAGATGTGAGAATGAAAGAAGCAAAACTTCCCTAACATCTAAAATGAGTGCAGATTCATTATGTTTCATACAGCACATCAGAACAAAGCGTACATAGCCAGTTTTCTCAGTACAGAAATAAAATCTATGTCGCTATAAAGAATCATCACATCAAAATGTGAGGTCGGACGATCAATATTAGCGCGTTGTGTTTCAGTTCTTTCTTGTGCGGCGGCTTCTCTCCAGCTCCTTTCCTCATTTTATTGTTAACGGCTTCTCCGCTTTGAATGATTGGATTTTCAAGGTGCGCATACATTTAGTCTACAGTAGGTAAAATCTTAAATTCACGAGTTTTTTTTCTCACTTTAAGAACATGGAATAAAATTGGAAACTGATATTAACCTGCTCTGCTATGTGGATGAATAAGCATGTATATTACATTGAATAGTATGTGACATATGAAGATACATATTTTATTATATGTGTTTCTTCGAGAAAGATAAATGAGACATTGAGGAATTTGATTCAGTGGCCCTTTAAGTGAGCCGGTTAGGCCTTTTTGTACTGATTTAAAACCGGTCTGTTGTCGACAGACATAGAAATCAATATTAAAAAAACAAAACTACTCCAGCTCAATCTTTCCCTGAGGGAAGGCTGTAAAGTTCACCCTTCAGACAAAAACATGATTTGAACTGAAGTGGAACAGAAAAGTGGCCTGAACTAAAACATGAGAGAATGAAACTTCAAATATTTTTCACACTTAGTAACGTCTATTTTTTTGGTGAGGTTTGACATCTGGAACGTCTGAGACCCAGACGTTCACCCTGTAGACAGTGAAGACATCGAATTTGACACACAGACTAAAAATAAGCTGGCTTATTCTCAGGTCAGGTGATCAAGTTACTTCATTTGTACCCCTGGGTAGATTACTTTTCAGGGAGTCTCACATCAGTCAATACATAAAAAAAAAAAAAAAAACATTAAAAAAAAATGCACACAAATGTGAAAAATGCCTAGAGGTTCCAATCCTCCAATAAATAGATAAAGTATCAAAAAGTGGTTCAGAGAGTAAAAAACTTCATCAATGCTCTGACATGTTCCACTCAATAATGGCTGCTGGAACAGAACTATTATGGTACTGCTTTACAATAAGACTGCTTTTATAAATGATTTATAGATGGTTTATAGTTCAATTATAAAGTAGGTTCTAAACATTTTATCAGTCATAAGTTAGCGTTTATAAACAGCTTCTAACATAAACCTAATTTCTCAGTGTGGGTCACTATTTGGCAATATCAAGTTAGCAGTAAAGATAAGTGTGGTCACTATTTGGCAAGCGTCAGGTATCTAAACTACATACAAGCCGTACATAAATCCTTAATAAGGGGAATCTTATAAAGTGGCACCACTATTTCTATAGTGCCTTGTTCTGCATTTTGGGACGGTGAATCTACGCCCGGCAGGAAGAAAAATTTTAATTCACTCTGCAGAGATCGAAACTCGTTATTATTTAAAATTGAGCTTTATTTCATTTAATTCTATAGAAGGGGTCGTTAAAATCAGTGTATCAGACGGTACCTGCAGCGTCAGAGTGGGTGGCCTCTCCCCCCTGTTTGTAAGGGTTGAACTTAGGCTTGGGTGCTACCATGGGGGCAAATTTCTTGGGTGCCTGCTGCTGGGAGATGGAGATGCTCGCGCTACCCAGAGACGGAGTGGTCTCCATCCTGGCAGCGACCTGCCCCGTCTGGTTGTTACCGTTTGGTGGGTTCCACATGGTTCTGAAGAAGAGAGAGAGAAGTTATTGCTCAGGTTCAGACCTGTTAATCCAAACACGACATGCTGTCAGTAAACATAGGCTCTCTGAAAACCCCTGGAGGCGTTCTGAGGCGAGGTCAACAATTACTTGAACCATAGATCACAGAAATATGAAGTGATGTAACAGGAATGAAGAATCTAGCTGCACAAAAACTAGTAGCACAACAACATTTATCTCTTCGGCGTGAAGGTTCTGTCTGTTGGAATCAATTCGCTGCCATCCCCGGCAGCAAGGGCAATCCTTCAAGAAGCCCACAATCCCCTGCGTTGTACAAAGAATGTCCCTGATTGAACCCCTGTACTTAAATTAGAAGTTATGTCTGTTAAAAAGCTCCACCTTGTCAGTAAAAATATGAATAGGAAAATATGATCTACACAAGATAGGTTTCCTAGAGTCGATTCATACGCACTAAATTTGGATTAAATAAGACTTTGGAGGTGATGTCTTAAAAACAGTGTTTTTGTAAAAAAGAAAAAAAAAAAAAAAAAAAAAAAAAAAGGCCCATCGGAGGTAAAATATGAACTATTAGAGTAAAATATGATTAATTTAAGACAGATCTCCTCAGGTCTGTTTATATGCATCACATTTTGACAAAATTGGAGCTGATTTAAGAAAAGCTCCCCCTGGGGAATACAATATGAACTGTTAGAGTAAAACATGATATACTTGATGGATGTCTCTAACCCTTCATTCATATGCACCAAATTTGGACTAAATCACACCAACGGTTGACAAATTAAGGCCCAAAAACTTTTGGAGATAATACCAGACCTAGTGTCAGAAATAAACAACTGATCCTTTAAAAAATCAAACCAATTCTTCCTCTCACAAGGTCTACGTTGGTATAAAATCGGAAGATGATACGTGAAACGTTTTTTGAGTATTTTATCATATTCGCACGATTAAACTGAGGCGGCAGCGGCGGCGGCGTTTACGATTCCATAATATCCCCGACATTTTGGGGACATAATTATACATGAGCAGTGAACACAAGGATGAAGGCAGCAGTGACTTCGCCCGTGAAGTAAGAGGCCTGTACAAAAGTAAAAAGGCTTTGACCTCATTCAGCGGTCCACAGAGCAGCAATATCCTCTAGTAGATTATAACTTAACAACTTATTCATGACCATACAGATAAAATCAACTCACACAGTTCATGTTTTCATATTAAAACTGATGCTTTTCAAATGATAGATGACCAGGCTACAGGAAGTGACCTTATAAGTGATAACTTGATGGTTGGTGGCGCGGTAGGATCTGATTGTGGAGGTCGCGTTTAATGCCGGAAAGCTAATTCTAAATAAATAAGTAATCAACAGGCTTAATATAGTATTTTTCTGAATGTCCCATAGCTCTGCACCTATTCATGAATGAATGAATGAATGAGCAGATGCTATTATTGTTGAGTCAGCACACAGAAGTATCATCTGAGAAAAATGTACCAATGTCCTGACCCGTGATGATGAAAAGCCCTGGTTGATTAGCTGACTGAACTTAATTTATTTAAATAAATAGTTCTTGTGATCGAATTCGTTCATCTGAAACTCAATTTTGAGCTTGTCCTTTACATAATTATCTGATAAATAAGAAATATAGCAACTTCTCATCAACCAAATCAGGCGGTTGACAACAACTTCCTGTTCGATCTGTACGCCTCTGGTTGGAGAATCATCAAATACAGGGTTTGAGCCCAACTCACTCCAAGTATGGATTGGGACGATTCATTCAAACATGAGCTTTTATGTAAAGGGTGAGCCCTCAGGTGGCGTCCGACATTCCTCGGACGTCTACAATCCTGAACCTCGACGTCCTCAAGTTGGTGGGTCGGCTGTGACGGCCAGTCACTGTCCGTCTTCTCCTGGCTTCTTACATCCCTCCTGATGTTCCAGACGCCACACGAGGATTGTTGCGAAAGATTGGGTTTTCAAGGTCCACATATATTCTAAAATAACTGTCCTCTTATTTCAATGGGGTTTTTTTTTCTCCGACAGCGGAAATATTTTCAAAAGACTTTTATAATACTTGAAAGAAAATTGATACATTGAGGATGCGGGTCAAGGAAGATGTTTAAAGGTGAGGATTTGTACTGATTTAAAAGAAGTCTGCTGCTAACTGACTTACAATAAAAACTAATTCTGTGATTTCCCAATGTTAACTATTGAGTTTCACTGAATGAACAAAATACAGACGTAACACAAAAGTTACAGAATCCATGTAGACATCATGGAGGCAGAGGAATAAAGCCGTCTCTTCTGCCTTTAGTTGTGGTAGGACAAATTTCAGAGGACATCGCTGGTTGAAGCCGACTGAGGAGACTTTCAGTGCCACGGAGAAACAATGACTTTCTCATGCGTTGTACTCAAACGATGGGGAAATGGGCCTTGGGATGGACAGGCGATTTAGTGCAGCCTCAGCGGTAATGAGGTCGCTGAAGAGTCCAGCTTGGTGAAGAGGAAGCGACCTCATCACGATGACTACTCTCAGCCTTAAAGATAAGGTGGAGAGCTGTTTGAGGTAGTTTGGGCAGCTGGTTAGTATGTGGGGCACTCTGGGAGGAGAACCTAGGTTAGACCCGCTAGAGGGATTGCACACCTAATCTGGTCTGGGACTGACTCAGGATCACCCAGGCTGAGGTGGAGGGCATCGCCGGGGAGCCTGCTGCCCCCATTACACCACCCAGAATAAGCAGGTGACTGGACAGCTGGACAAGATGTGGTCATAAACTACAGACGAGTCTTTGACCAAATGAAAGCCGGGGTTCACCAAAGGTCATTAGCATTTGCTATGATTATATCACGTTTTTAAGATATTCAGTCTTCCGTATGTATGTCGTTAATTTGAAACCCAGAAGGGCGGTCTTTGTTTCTGTGGGTGGATGTGCTTGATGTTTCGCACTGCACCTTTAAGTCTCTTGGATCACTGTTCAATAATACAAGTCCGCACACATTATCTGTTGGAGAAGCTCTATAGTTGTCCTCAATTCTGCCAAATGTGTTTTGACATTTTCAGCTTGCTTGTAGATAAATTAGGGTTTTACCAGTTAGGCCAACCGCTTCTTTATACTGTGGTTTTAAGTCGGTGCATCCGTGTGGTTTGTTCCAGGAGGGAAGAAACTACAACAGAAGAAATGCAGACATTTAAAGACTGGGTTCCTGCGAAGCCTTCCGTATCTCAATCTGGATCAAAGTCACGCTAAATCAACCGAACATCTCTAACGTCCATTTAACCGTGTCGGTTGGCCGACTTAAAAAAAAACGGGAAACCAACCCAATAATGAAATCATGACCAGCTGCTAATCCTTATTTGTCAGCCATAAACAATTTGCTCATCTAAATCGAATTGGAAAATTGTTCAAATTCAATTGGGGTTTGTTTTCCCAAGACGCTCAAAAGTATCCCGTGTGAACCATTCAAGTCCACATATCGAGTCGGTTCTCCTAATGCAGGGCGAAATATTATGTAAAGTAAAAACCCACGCAGACGAAGATCTGACGTGTGATTCAGGTGTCCGATTGGAGAAAATCTGCGCCGCATCAAAGTGGGCAGGAAATCACTTTGAACTCTGAACCTGCCTCGCGATGCCTATGTGAGCACAACCCCTCAAACCCCTTCTAGGGCAAACAGGAATAAAGACGAAAAGACAATCTGTGATTGTTAGTGTTGATGCAGCTGTCAAAAAAACTAAAAAGTCGGATTTCAACAGCGAGATTGACGCTGAGCTGTAAATCATGGAATTCTCTTGATGTGTTTTCATCTTTGTTGGTAACAAAAAGCTGCTAATATTCAATATGAAGACTTCAGTTTCTCCGTTATGCTTTATTCATGGACTCTTCTGGCCTTGTTACGGTTACAGTTAAAGACCCCCACACACACGGGGTAAAGAAGTAGAAGCTGTGAGACGCTGAAGACACAAACATCCAGTATTTCACCATCGCATTCTGAAATCACTTGAAATATTTGAACTATTTTTACGCCAGGCTTTTTCTCCCCCCCCCAACATTTGTTTTGTTGTTTGTGTTTGTTGTGCTGTGTTCTGATGTTTTTGCTGTTTATCATCCTCCGTCTGACTGATACAGGGTTTACATTCTTTCTCTGGATCACAGAGGAGAAGCCCACGCGCAATCATCTTTTAATATCTGCTCAAATCCCGGCTCCGGCTCGTGTCTGAATGTTTCTCACTTTTGATTTTCTCCTCTTTTTTTTTTTCCATTTCCCTGCTCTTAATGCTACGATTCAGACGTGCGCCGGTGTCTCACACACCCACCTGTCCTTTCAATGCAAATGCTTTCATTTCCCCCGTGCTGAAATGGCTAACAAAACGAAAGATGAATTAAAAGGAGGGGGAAAAAATGAGGAATGATGTTGTGTGTCAATGCATGACATGATGAATAGAACATTTCTGTGTCGGTGTGCCATTACATTCTTTGATGATGGCAAAATATATTCACAGTGTGACGCCACTATGTGATATATAACATAAACTTTCTTAGAACAAGTCATTTGTGCGCCATTTCTGGGAAAAGGACCACAAGTTTCACAGAAAAAGTATTAAATTAAAATGTTTTTTAATCTTTTAGTGCATTACACACAGAAGAGGAAACCATAGGAATACTTTTAAACACAAAATAAACCAAGTAAGACAGGAAAAGTATGTTAAAAGTGATCATAGTGTCACAAAAACAATAAGAATGTTTTTTTGAGTGAGTTTATATGGACTGAGAGAACGTTTACCAAGTAAACAGGATTAGTGCCTGGAAAAATGAGTTGATGACGTTGTTAAATTTGTAAATATTACTCATGTGTGTATAAGTAATTAGGGGGAGAACTGAACTTTCACACCGTACCCACACTGCATGAAAACCATTTGAGAAAAAATTTCACATTATTCAAATGACATTTCTCACCTGAGGCTTACTTCCTGTTGCCAGGTGGTGGCACTATCACTGTGACATGATGATATTGTCATGTGGGTGTCATCAGGGCAGAATCTGGGCCAGGGTCCTAATAATAATAATAATAATAATAATAATCGTAAAAAAATCAGATTGGAAGTTTGTGGCGTCAAGCACACGTCGTAAGGAGGTGATGGAGGTTTTGCCTTGGTGAAAGGTTGAGTGGGGTTGGTCTGTAAGAAGGTTCCACTCCTAAGGCGTCTCCTAAGAGGGTGCCACCCCATTTAGAACAAATGCATTTCCGGGATTGGATCAGAGTCGCCCAAGCGAACAGCGAGACACATCGCCGTTTGCAGCGGTGTCTATCACACGTCTCAAAATGTGTCCAGCTCACAACTTGTGTTCAGATTCCGTGGCGGCCTTCGTCACATCCGCTACCAGGTCAAAGGGCGTTGCATGTAGTTATTAGTCACGTTTTGGCAAGCGCCAGATTTGTTTGCTAGCACGGCTAACTAAAAACTCTAAAATGTTTTAAGAGCTAATATATATGTACGTACTATTCCAACTGTTAAGACCGACAGGACAAAGTCATTTGCGACTAGCTGAATAACGCAGGACAAGATGGAAAATGAACGTTAAAAATGCTAGCGACCCCACATCCAGCACTGATGACGAATTCTCCTGTTACGTCCTTGTCAGAGACGCATCAGGACATATTAACGTTACGTCTTAGTGGTCGTGTATGCTTTTTTCAGCGTGTGATCCGATCGCCCAGATCGCAAGTCTGAACAGGATCTGTGCGTTCGGACACCAGGATTAACTTTTTTCGCAATCGGGGCTAAAAGGGGGAAAAGGTGAATCAAAGGAGAAGAAGAGGGAGAGGGAAGGGGAGAAAAAAGTAATAGTAATACTGGCAAATGAAGCGACTTGTATGTAAATTATAGAGGAACGGTACATCTTTTTCATTTGTCAATCCTGTTAATGCCTCGCTCACTGGTCTTATGGTCATTGTATTATCGCGTTTTTAAAAAGGACAAAGCCGAGGGTGAGACGGAGAGGCTGGATGATCAGACTAATAAAACCACTCATGGGAAAATGACACACAGCGGCGAAATGGAAAAATCGAAGGAAGCGGAAATTGATTTTTTGAAATGGCCAATTAAATTCATGATTCATAATTACATTTATTAAAAGTTTTTTGATTTGCTTTGTCAATACATTTCAAACAGAGTCCTTTTGTTAACGGATGATGCACCCTTCCTCTCACCCAATGTCAGCTTGGATAGGGTCCAGCTCCCCCGTGACCCCGCACAGGATAACCAGTTAAAAGAAATGAGTTAATGGACCTTCAAATAGATTCTTAAACTGAATTTAGTTTTTAATTTACCAATGCTTCATAATATCTCAAATGAGGTAATGGACCCATTTATGTTGCTTTTTATCTCTCAAATTTGATCTCCTCACTGACAAATGAATGTTTTATTTGTAATTTATATTTATAATACCACCTTTCATTGGCCAATAAAGTATTGATTACATTGCATCTTATTGTGTTAGTAGATAAGAAGCTCATTTGAAAATTATGAAAAGTTCGAAAAGCTCTATAACAACTTCCTGTGTAAAATCAGTCTGGTGATTCACAGCTTATTTCTGCACATTGAATCTTGTAATAGTGTTATGTTAAAGGATAAGGTCGGTGCTGATCAATATTTTGGGGGACTTCCCACCTAATTCTTATTTAAGAGCCAGTTTTTGAGTCACTTAAACGGTTGGGCCCCGTAGTTTTTAAGCAAACACAACTCAAACGTGTGAAAATGGTGAATTTAAGCATCAGGTTAATATTTACAAACAGATTTGAGTACTCTTTTAAATATTCAAACAGCAGAGTGGTAATCAGCTTTGGTCCTCTTGTTCATCATCATCAGTGAATGTGTTTGTAATAGTTTTTTGGACAACAATAGAACCTAATGGTACACCAAATATCCAGACATGCGTCACAAAACGGTTTTCAATAGAACTTGTTGGAAATATGGATTACGAGTCTTACCCTAAGACACAGCAGTGGATTATTTATAGATACATATATCTATATATTTATCTATATTTGACCAACAGCAGCAAAGATTCCGCTGACATCCTGCTGATTAACAAACCCAGTCCCTGGCCGGTCCGGTATGGACATCAGTTTCATGTATCATGTATGGATGTTGCGCAGATTTTACTTCCGAGGCCGTTCCTGACCGAACCCTCCCATTTTCCACGTTTGGGGCCGGTACTAGAAGTACACTGACTTGTGACTCCTTCATGGCTGGAGGAAGATGGGAGGATGAGGATTAAGGAGTAGAGGTGGAGAAGATGTAGGAATTTAAGTGCTTTGGATCAACTGTTCAGAGCAACAGGGAGTGTTGAAAAGAGGTGAAGTAGCGAGTGCAGGCAGGGTGGAGTGGTTGGAAAGAGTGTCAGGAGTTATCTGTGACAGAAGAGTAGCAGTAGGAGTGAAGGGAAAGGTTTCCAAGATGGTGGTGAGAGCAGCTCTGCTGGATGGTTTAGAGTCGGCAGCTCTGACCAAAAGACAGGAGGGAAAGCAGGAAGATGTTCAGATGTTCTTTAGGAGGGAGGAGGATGGGCAGGATGTAAAGGAGGACATCAGAGGGACAGTCCAGGTTAGACGTCTAGGAGACAAAGTCAGAGAGGCCAGGTTGAGACGGTTTGGACCTGTGAAGAGGAAGGATAGTGGATCTACTGGTAGATGGAGGCTGGATATGGAGCTGCCAGGCAGGAGAGAGAGGAGAAGACCAACGAGTAGGTTTCTGGATGTTGTGAGAGAGGACATGCAGTTGGTTAGTGCGGCAGAGGAAACTGCAGAGGACAGGGCAAGATGGAAACAGATGATCAGTTGACAAGTACTTTGTCGTACTTCTCGTACGACAAAGTCTCAAAAATCTTTCATTCTGTCCCTGACAGCTCTTGGCGTTCTCCCGCTTTGCGCCATGGGTTAAAAGTCACAAGGACGCAAGAATGTATATATACGACAAAATCTTATAAAAAAAACACGTAGCCTGGAAAAAGATGGTGCTACTTAGCCAACTCCAAAAAACAGGACATCTGAGTAACGTGACATCAAAGCTGTTCAAGGGCGTCAGACGAAACAGACTTTTAATGGAGGACTAGATGTTGTGTATTAGCATTAACGTGTCGTAATTGAAGGCGTGAGGCAGCACGCACCTGTGCGCGCTCACTTACAACCACGATGCTCGGCTGAAAGCGAGGCGTATAGAGAACACACGCCGCCACAGAAGGCTGCATCCTCATTGAAGCCTCGTGAAAGGAGAGTGGATTGTGATTGCGGGGGCAGTAACGAGATGATTCACAAAGCCGTGGCGCCGTGTTTAACAGTTTGCTTTATAAGGGCACAGCAGTCAGGCTGCCTTCTCGCAGCTGCTCCGCCGCACTTTTACTGCCGTCGTTGAGGAACTGCTGCAGGTGTTTCTGCTGCATTAATCTTTCATATCCACCCAGGAACCTATCAAACAAAACCATCCAAAGAGGACCGCAGAGAGTACAGGAGCCAAACATAAAATGGCAGGGTTCAGAGATTAGCTTTCTGAAAAGGGGGGAGCATGACATGCTTTCTAGCAAATATTTGTGTCAGGGAGACTAAATTCACGTTGAAAGCTTGGATTGAAGGACTGGATCTGGCAGTTCTCATGGTATTCTGCTTTTAAAAAGCTGCCGAGCTCCATAAGCTCTTTCTTTTACCTTTTTCAAAATGTACTTGTGTTTTACCTTCCAAGTGTAGAAACCTAAAACTGGCCGGTACACGAGTAGGTCTTCACAAACATACCTTAGGAGGAGGTACTAGGTTTGGTGGAGACTATTTCCAGTATCGGATTAGTACATACAAATGGGCGTTGTTGGCCAGAGACACAGCAATCCAATTTTGCACAAATAAATTTGACTGAAGCGAGACGAGAAAACTGAAAAACTTTATACGATTGGATAAAACAGGTGATGACAAAGCGTTTTTCTTGGCACTGGAAATCATTATCGCAACATAGTATCAGAGTCAGCGCCTCCAAATGAGAGGCTTTGGTTCCCTGACTGAAAATGGTGGACCGTCCGAGTCGGGTTGGGGTTGAGAACCTCAAGCGAAGGAGTTTAAGTATCTTGCCGTCTTGTTCTCAAGTTATGGTTCAATGGGCGGTGAGATGGACGTGTGGTTCGTTGCTGCATCAGCAGTATCGTGGGTGTTGTATCCGTCTCTTGTGGTGAAGAAAAAGCCGTGGCATAAGGCAAAGCTCCCAATTTATCGGTCCATCTACAATCCAAACCTCACCTGTGGTCATGAGTCTGAGTACAAAGTTACCGAAAGAATGAGTTTGAGGATACAAGCGGCAGAAATGAGCTTCCTTCGGGTGGTGGTTCATGCTAGCATTAGAGGTAAGGTGAGGAGCTCAGGGAACTGGGAGTTGAGCTGATGCTCTTTTGCGTTGAAAGAAGCCAGGGGAAGTTGTTCGGGCTTCCAATTAGGATGCCTCCTGGAAGCCTTTCTTTGGAGGTTTTCCAGGCCCGAACTTCTGGGAAAAGACCCCGGGGTAGACCCAGAACTCGCTGGAGGGACTATACAGTATAACTAAACTGGCCTGGGAAAGCCTCAAGAGCCCCAAGGATGAGTAGAGAATGTTGTAATGTTGCAAACGGAGCAGCAGAGATGCAAGAAAATTTTAGACTTGTCTGATAATAAAGCAAGTAGTACTAGTAGGAGTAGTACTAGTAGGAGTAGTACTAGAAGGAGTAGTACTAGCAGGAGTAGTAGTAGTAGTATAGCTGCCATTAAGTTAAAGATTCAAAGGTTTTCTTTGACACATCAGTATTGGACTGCAACTTGAAACAAGCAAATATAATTCAAGGAAGGTAAACACGCATTATGGGTGCCATTTCCATAATATTGCATGCTATCATATACATCTTAAAGCTTATGACAAACATTTAAAGGGTAGTTTATGCTTTTTTTCCACCCATCTTATGCCTTATCCCGTGAGTACAGTTCATCAAACGATCTAGACTTTGCTTCACTAGACGCCGATCAAAACATCACTTCAAAAAAAACACTGCAAACACGAAGATGGAGATACGCTTTGGTGGCAGATTCTTCCTACCAAGTAGTAGGGGTGGTCGGCAACTGGGATTAGAACTCAAAGGTTTGTGACGCAGCGTGCAGAAGATCAGCCACGCGGATGAAAAGGCTTTAAAAATTAAAGGTTCCAGCCGAGTCTTTCCAGCGTCGGACTCGCCCGGCTTTAGAGGGCTGGTTGAATGACTGAAGAGGTTAATGCGACATTACACAAACAAAAGCTCCTTCTCCACGTTCCACTGTTTGGAAACAGGGAAGAGCAAAAGGTTCAAGTGGTCATTACCGATCGTAAAACGCTTCTTGCAGATGGGTAAATGTTTGAAAGTGCCGGAAGTCTGACACCGTGCTGTATGTTGACATATTAATGAAAGAGAAAAAGCTGCTTTGGACCTTTTTCAAGTGTTAAAATTTAATAGCGGGAGTGCAATAGTGGGGTCGGGACGTCGGAGGACTAGGCTAGTCAAACATGGTGTTCGGAAACAAAGCCACTGCAAACAGCATCAGCTCAACACCAACTGAGAACCCGAGTTTACTACAGATTCTACTGATTAGGGCGTTTTTGCTTTTAGTGTCAGCGGTCTTCATAGCATTTTTCAAGTCTGCATCATAAAATGAATCAAAAATATTTGCAGTTATACTCCAATATAACATACCACACAGGTACTGCTGCGTCCTCAATGTTACGAAAATAACGAATATCTGCACACAGCCAGCATTACTTTATCACACAGAGTGACCTAAATATAATCCACCTGACAAATTTAGGATTTTAGTCCATGTGGCTTTTGGTATTTAAGTGTGAGACAGTGTGTTATTATCTTACTTATCCCTGTAAAACATGTAGGGCATGGATTAAGTCCCAGCGCACTCAGAAGTCTCGGTAAGTCCCCAAAGGATAAGAGAGATGACATTGCTTGTATAAGTACAAGCAGAATTTTTGCATATGTCTCAGCCTGAGGAGTGATTAGATATTATGTTTCTGATTAATTATGTGTCATATGCTACAGCAAAAGCCAGTATATCTCAATAAAACACATCACATCTGTCAGAAAGGTACAAAAAAGACAAAAAACGTGGTGACAGAAATACAAGATATTTCGTTGAGAGCTTTTTTTTTCTTTCTTGTAGGACAAATCTAATAGGCATTAGAACAAAAAAGTGTCATTTGTTACGAAAAATAAATAATTGCAATTAACTACTAGAGGCATTGCAGTGAATAATAATTGCCATCAGTGATTAAAATGCTCTTGTGACTAAAATGCTGATTAAAATAATCTTTTTAGAGTTACATAACCTCTAAAATGTAGTAATATTTGGAGGGTTTAATTCTTATTCTATCTGTATGGTGAATGTATACGAGGATTCTGCTGCTGTACTGCGGACCGACTGATCAGTCGTGTGTGAGGAAGCTGAAAATGTCCCAGCGAAGGTCAAGGAAAAGACTTCTACCATCAACGTACGAATACTCTCCGGTATCGATTCATAACAATGAAACATACTGTGTTCATCTCTAACGGTAACGACGAACCTTCCTCTTTCCACAGCCGGCCTTGACACCAGCTGCTTCCACCAGCACCGGCCACTTAACACAAACCAGCCGTGACAACAGGGAGTGAGAAAGCTAGCAGGCAAAATCACCTTCTTGTTGTGTTAAAGCAAGTGTGCTCCATGGAGAAGAGGGTCTCCATCACATCTCATCGCGTCTACGTTCAGACAGAGACACGGCCAGAGGGGGGCCGATTCCAGTTGGACAGAATCTCACGGGCTGCAAACTTTCTCCAGCGAGGCAGAAGTAAACGTGCTGGGTGTTTTGCAGCAACGGTTACCTGTTTCCTCTACATTCATAGAACAAGAGGGTGCAATTTCTTTGAAGATCTACTACCTTAAACTTTCTTTACACTTCAGTCTGATTAATACATAATCACTGGCTTTAAGCATTATATGACAGGTGGCAGCAATTTCAATGGGTTACACATCGTAAACCAGGCCTACGCTGTTTTCCCCGACAACAAAGGTCCATCCCTCTGCTGTACAAGAAATCCACCGGATTGAACTCCTCAAATTTGATGTGAAGTTTTGTCCCAAAAACTGTGTTTTTTCATTAAAGGGATGGGAGATGAGTGTTGTGCTGTATGTATGTACTGTGTAACGTCTGATGTATGAAGTAGAGATTGGTATTTCCATTTACCATATTAAAGAAAGATATCCTCAAGTCGATTCATAGTCGCCAAGTTTTGGACTAAATCGGACCAAAAGTTGGGAATTATGACCGAAAAACTGTTTTTCATTTTTAAAAAAACTCATCAAAGTGATTCATTTGCACTAAATTTTGACTAAATAGAACAACCCGTTTAGAAATTATGACTTTTGGAGTTAAAGCTCCCCCTAGTGTTGGACGTATAGAACCGACCTTTCCCGAAAACAATTCCAGTTCTTCCTCGCACTAAGGTCTATGTGGGAATACATTTGAAAATGATCCATGATGTAGTTTTTCAGTTATGGCACACAGTTGTGTCAGCGCTCGCGGCGGCGACGTTTCCGTGTTACCCCTGACTTTTCGGGGGTATAATAATTCTCTTATAATGTTAAAGCTTCAGTCAACCCTTTGTTAAAGGCGCTAAAACTTGAACATGTTTGTGTGAGCAGCTATCAGACAGTCGGTGTAAAGCATCTCAGATTTAGTCAAATTACAACGGGCGATAATATGAAGGTTAATCAAGTGATAAACGCGGCAATAAGCCGATTTGTTGTTTTCCCCATTAGCTGTTGTGAAGACCCCAACTCGTTGATCAGCATTACAAATGAGATTTGGAGGTGTGACTACTACAAAGAGTGAAAAGCCCACCACCACCCCGAGCAAAGCAAGGTGTGAAAAATCCCTGCTACTGTACCTCTGAGCCTACTTCCATTCATAACAGAAGCCCCGCTGCAGAGCGCCTAAACCGCTCAGTCTGCCATTTCCAGCTTTTCTTTTCCGCTGCAGATGTGACGGGGGACAATCGCAGGAATTCAATACAGTCTTTCAAAAATAGTTTTTACTTGCTTTGCTGTGCAGGTATCCTTTTATCCATATATATGTATAGATTGGGACCCATAAAACACACAAAACCACATCGACCACAGCAGGGAATGACATAAAACGACCCGATGTAAGACAAAGAACGACTCAAAAGAACCAGCTAACGGCAGATGGACACAAACTTACCGGCATTAAAAACATACGGACAAAAAACCACCACAAATGACTCTTTGCGTCACTTCTAGTCTGAATTGTATTTCAGTGTGTCTGAAGGCTAGGACGCCTTTTCCTGTTGCTCAGCAGACATTGTTTCACGGTTCGTTCATGCATGAAAAGTCTGACTGCAACAATCTGAGCGTGTGCACGCACAAACATTATCCAGTACAATGTTGTGTGTACGTTGTGTAACATTGTGTTACTTCCTCGTAGCTACTAGAGAAAAGAGCCTCAGTTAGGGAATGGCTGCAAGCTTCCGTTTTGGCTACTTTGCTACCTGGCTAACACCCAAATTGTCACTTAATTCAAATTTCCGCGTCTAGGCGGCGAGCTGTTTTTGGATTTCAAGATAATTTTGGACTGTCCGAAATAGAATGAGACTCTGGCATCTGATCTGAAGGCTGAGTTCGGTTCGTCGGAAAGTGATGGACGAGGGGCAGGGGGTGAAGGATGGGCGTTGACACCAATGTGACACCAAGTTTTCTGTAGAGGCAGTTTTAGCAGAGAATGAGGATCTTAGAGTTTAGCTTATAGTTACCTCTGTGGATTTATCAGGTGTCTTGTTTTTGATCTAGTCAAAACAACATTAATATTGTACGAAAGACTAACAGGTTCATTTGACAGCCTCCATTCTGTTTGCTAATAAAAACAAATTTGATCTTTGGAGAAATGTGATCCCTGATCCGAGGTTGTAATTTCACAACAATTGTTTACTAGAGATTATGCCAAAAATTGTGAAATGATAATTCCCTCCGCCAGGAAGGTTATTCAGCCGATGACACCGGTCTGGCTGCCGGACTCAGAAAAAAACAAACACGTTTTCATTAAATCCAAACGTCCAAAGGATGAATCCATTAGATTTTAGTCATGATCTGGATCGTTACAGGCCCACATCACAATACTCAGGATTTACTGCCGGCTCATGAGGCAGATGAACATGATAGGCGAGAGGTCACCTTCCTTTTATGTTGAGAAAGGAAGGTGTCTCGTGGAGATTTGAGGAGTGAACAAGCAATCCCCCGGATTGGACTCCTCAAGTTAAATTGGGAAGCTACATCCAGAAATGGTGTTTTTCATTTTCCCCCTGCTGAGTAAAAGCTAAATAATTTTATATAAATCTCCTTAAGAGGATTTTTATGCACCAAATTTGGACTAAATCGGACCAACGGTTGCAGATTTTGACCCGAGAATTCTATGAGAGTCTATGTTGGTATAAAATCATTACCCAAAGGATCGGCGGCGGACATGGAGGCGATGATGATTCCATGATATCCCCGACTTTCCAGAATATAATTAGTGTTCTTTAAACAGTTTCGGAGTCCCAGATGTCCAATTTAAAGGGGTCTCTAGTAATAGAATAGTAATTCCACGAGAGCGTCTACTTTTTGTGGTTTTTTTGTGGCTGTCATTGGATTTTTTTGGGGGTCGCTATTTGTGCTGAGAAACTTTTGAGGCAACAAGAACCTTTGAAGGGCAAATACTACCATAATTCTCTCTTAGCCTCTTTTTTACTGAAAAAGTCTGATTTGTTTTCACAAAGAAGAAATTTGTGTCCCGTTTTCACCTGGCCAGAGAAAAATGCCACTTATTCTCCTACGTAATCGCTGTGTTGGTGAAGTAACGCTTCAAAACTTCCTCTGAAGGCTTTACACTTTAACGGTTGTTGAGTAGTTCAGAGGACTGGTTGGCCTTTGCTCCCCGATGACAAGCAGAGCAACTTTTCCTGTAAATACGTGAACGCGACTTTAATGCTGACTGACAGCTTGTGTTGGCTTGGGATGTATCAAATAGAATCGGGGGGCTTGCATGAGTGGAGCGTTCGTTCCTTGATAGTGCGAGTGGTAAGATGTGACGTCTCCGGAGTTTATCTTATCTGGGTCTCAGGAGGTTACTGACTGACAGTTGTAAATATATCACAACACAACCTTAACCGTCTCCCGCATACCTCTGTGGTAGATGAGAGACTCGGGAAAAAAAAATATATATATATATATATTTGTATCAACAAACAGATAAAAAAATATGTATTTTTCATATTTGAAACAAATCAACCACAAATCATGGGAGATTATCGCCTTTTAATTTATGAATGTTTAATTTCACCATGCTGTGGCAACATTATGTTATTTATAATAATCATAATAAATAATATCTCCAAAAAAGTCGGAGATATATACAGATCCTTCGTCTCCACCTGATAACTCAAGAACTTTTTCATGGATCATTTCCATATTTTGTGGACCCATAGACCTTAGAGTGGGGAAGAACTGGCTTGATTTAGGGAAAGGTAGGTTGTATCAGTCCAATTTGGTAAATATACGAATGGACCTCGAGGAGATTGATCTTTTATGTATCTGCATCTGCATATGAAGCTTTAATCCAATAGTTCATACTTTACTCACTAGGGGGAAGCGTCTTTTAAAAAAAAGGCCATTATTGCCTAACAATTGGTCCAATTTAATCCAAATGATGATCCGATGAATTATGAATCAACTCGAGGAGATCAATCGTGTATACATTGAGTTATACTCTAATACATCTTATTTCACTTACTAAGGGAAATCTTTTCTTGACGAAAAACACAGTTTTTCTGACATAACTTCACATTTAATTCAAAGGGTTCAATCAAGGGGATTTTGCTTATGCTACGCAGGGGATTGGGGACTTTGAGGATATACCCTTGTTGTCCAGAATGACAGCAGAGGTCTAGTTTCGGCACAAACTATGCAAGAGAAAGACGAAACATTTTTTTTTTTAAACGCAGGAAAGTATTTAACCCTGTATGTAACGCTGAGGGCAAGCTTTTGGAAAGTAAACAATTACTGCAGACTTATTTTTCACCGGTACTTTGGAAACATCAGACCTACCTGGTTAAAAAGCCAATTTATCGATGCGGTAAATAATGGTAGAAAGGGACTGCTGTAAAAACAGGAGGAAGCATGATAAACACTTTATACTTTGAAAGCAAAGGCGGTCACACAGTAATGCACATGGTCTCATATTTCCTCTTCTAGCACACACTGCACTTTAGTGTAATGCCAAATAAGTAACATGTGTGATGCGTGATCCAACATCCAAATTGCCTTTCTGGGCAGCTTAAGGGAGAAAACATTGGTCCTTGCTGTTTTTGTTTTTGTTTTGTTTTGTTTTGCCTTGGACGACTCAAAATGAAATCAAAGGGTTAATCCAGAAACTACAGAGGTGAAGGACTATTGTTCAGCGCCGGCCTCTAGCTACACATGTCACTCTGGGATAGGTAGCTAATAAGTGTCTAGGGCTTTGAGACAGATTGGGGCAAAGTCAACAAAGTAAAGCTTATCTGGGAGCGAACGACAGAGAGAGAGAGAGAGAGCGAGCGAGAGAGAGCAGACTCGCCTGAAAGTGATAAAACATCACATCCAGCCATCGTTAATTGGCTTCATCTGACGGGTATTAACCTGGAGCCGTTGTCACAGCAGAGGACGGGCTTATCAGCAGACTAGAATATTCTTTTGTGTTGAAGAACCTGAGCCTGCATAGACTTGGTACCATCCTCAACTTTGAGGAGTTAAATTGCTGCCTTTCAGTTTGGAAGATGTTAGCGAGGTCGGCTGGTGGACTGACGAAGATTCCTTTGATCTTTCTTTGGGGCGGAGCTTGGGGCTCCGTTTCAACAGCTCCTTTGAGCGCTTTGATCAGTGGGCTGAACAGAGACCCTGAAGTGGAAAGCACAGGAGATGACTGGCTTCACAGTATTTGAGAGATACTCAAGAGAGTTTGTTGGCGCTGTCCCAAGATTCAGAGGTTGGTAATATTTGGGACATTAATGGAGGAATCTGCATAAAAATGTTCCCTAAGCCTAGTGTACTGTTATGCCTTGGCGTAGCTTTGTACTCTTAGTTTTTTTTTCTACTTTAAAAAATTGCTTGCTTCGGTGGCGGCAGCTGTTCTGCAGATGTTGAAGACTATTAGTTATCTTTTTATAGATCATTATTTGAAATATTCCAGAGTAAAAGAACAAAAACATAAATTCACAAACACAGGGCTCCAGATTTCCTTCACGGCCCACCCACATACAACTCAACTAAGGGAGGATCACACTCAGAAGGAGCAGAAAGTGGAAGAAAATAGATTAAATGAAATAAATAATCATAAAGATGGGGAAAAAATCGTAAAGTAAAAAGGACTCCTGAGCCATGTTGCCAAACACAGGAACTAAATCTAAATGATTAGTCTTTGCTCACACTGCAGGTAAAGACTGTGAACGGCAACAGTACAATTTAAATGGGATCTTTTTGTTTCCGATTGAGGTTTTCCTCAACCAGATATCGGACTGCTGCTGATGTGACGGCTGTTTGAACAGCGAGATCAGAATCGAGGTGGTTTTTCTCCGACTCGCCACGCTTACATCATTTTTACATCAACCGTTTCATCAACAGTAAGGAGTGGTGGACAATGTAAAACACGAAGGAGTGCAATCACTGCCTGGAGACGGCAGGTTACAGATCTGAGAAATAGATTGAAGATGAATCTCAGAACCATTTGGATTTGGACTCTTCCCCAGATCCTGAAAAGCCGTTGGATTGTCACCACACGACACACGACGACAGTTTTATGAACGCTGATGTGGAATCGATGATATTTCCTGTTGATGAGTAGCTTTGGTGTGTTTGGTCCAGTGTGAAAGATGTCAGCTTCGGAGTTGTTGACTTAACTACCGAATCAAAACAGTGGAAAGTTGGTCTCTGCTGGCCTCAGATGAACTCCGGCGCTGAATTTATGTTCGTTTGAGGCGCGGGTGAAAAAGTAGGGCACGACCATAACCGATGCTGAACTTATCACAAACTGATCTTCTAAGCCATGTGCAGAAGCAGTTAACACACCCTCCAATGTTTTTAATTTATTATAATCTGGAAATGTTCGGCATGTTATGGAATCGTCATAGCAACCGCCGCGTACCGCTTGAACCCGTCCCCCGCCGCAGAGCTTTCGTTTTAACCAGATAACTCAAAAACTATCTCATGGATCATTTTCAGATTTTATATCTACATAGACTTCTACTTCTACATAGTGTGAGGAAGAACTGGATTGATTTTGGGAAAGGCCGGTTTTATATTTACAACACTAGGAGGAGCTACACCCCCAAAGGTTTTTGGGCCGTACGTTCTTAACATCTAGTCTGATTTAGTCCAAATTTGGTGCATATGAATCGATTCAAGGAGATCTATCTTCAGAACATTCTTTCACTCTAATAGTTCATATTTCTAACACTAGGGGGAGTTTTTCGGAAATAACTTCCGAACTGTTGGTTCGATTTAGTCCGAATTCGGTATATATCAATCGACTCGAGGAGATAGATTTTGTACATCTTATATTTTACACCACCAGGAGGCGCTTATTAATGTAAAACACCTTTTTTTTCGATCACAACATTTTATATGAGGAATTCGATAAAGGGTATCACTTGTACAATGCAGTATTGGGGGCCTTTTCGGTGCTTATACCTTTGATGACGGAGATAACAGTTAAAACTGTACCTTTTACAAAACCAGGATCTTATGTTTGGCTTTGCCGTTTAATTACAGAACAAAAGATGTTTACAACTATTCCCTTTGAAGGTGATAAATACGTCAGTATCAATAGTTATTCTACATTTAAATATTTTCCTCAAACATTGTAAATGGCATTTGTATTTAGCCAAGAGATATTATCTTGTTTTGTTGATCCGACTGCGATATCAAAGTTTCGTCATCGTCACATCTGATCTGATTATTATGACTTCAAGAATTGATGATATATATATATAAAAAAATTAAAAATGTTGATGTTTCAACTAGTTTATGAACATCATCACCAGAACAGGGGCGACGGCGGCTCAGCCTGTAGAGTACAAACATTAAACAAAATGACAAACTAGAAATACAATTTAGTCTCGCATGTACGGTTCCACTCCCATTGTCCACTTATCCGACGTTTGTTGGTTCGATCCCCGGCCGCTGTGGTCCACATGTCGAGGTATCCTTGAGCAAGATACTGACCCCCTAGTTGTTCCCAATGGCGGTTCCATTGCTGTGTGAATGGTCACTGCTCCTGGTTAGCATGTGGTGCCTTACATGGCAGCTTCTATCATCCCTGTGTGAGTGTTTGTGTGAACGGGTGAATGCTGGCTCACAATCAATCAATGCTCCGAGTGATCGAGCAGACTAGAAAAGTGTTAGATAGAGTAGGTACGTCCATTTTACCATATACATCCATCTGTAGAGTGACAACAGTGAGTTCTCACTAACTCTCTCCTCCACATTTCTTCTACTTCACCGACTCGCTTACAGCGGAACAACAAGACAAGCGATTTCGGGATCAGCTGCCGAGTCAACAGGATCTTTTTTCCGAAAAGCCAAAGACCGGCTCGGGCAACACTTTGGGACACACTTAGAAAACTCTGACTAAGGACGCTTACTGACTGCTCCTCAATTATTTCTGGTTGTGTGAGGGCCTGAGGAAATAGCTGCATGGAGCAGAGCCGCAGTGACCGTTCCTTTCATGGTAACCTATAATCATGACCGCATGAAAACACATGAGCACAGTCCCACCGGTTTCCTCGACTATTATAACAGTAATGTGGCTCTGGGATCCCATAACTGTGAACCTCGCCAGAAGTGAGAACGCATCCTAAAGAGGCGGGGCTAGTGGGTGATGTCGTGACGTGAGCTAAACAAATACGTGCCATTGTTTCCCCTCATCTAAAGAGATGCAATCCAATAATTTCCTTGGCAGAAATCAGATAACAAACAATACAGCCCTAAAGTCTCCGCTTTGATGTCAAAATATGAATTCTCAGACATCCCAAAAAGACACCGAGACCTCAAGAAGTCGAGACTCCTATGAAATGGTGACAGAGATCTGTTCAATGAAATGACTGCGGCCTCAAATACGAGTTTTATTCCACTTCTTTTTTTGTCAGTCCTGCCTTTTGTTCTCTTTTCGAAGAGGTGTCCGGGATGGGGAACCTCCCACTTATGTGTCTGATTCTGAAGCATTATGAATTCTCTGTAATCAGATGTAACGAAGACGTGACTGCAGTGAGAGGCGGCCACATTCATGTTCTGAGGTGGTCTCTCTTACAGAACTCAATTACCTGCCTTGTGGTTTGTGGATTCTTTCAGTGTCAGCTCCGCTCATTCAGACCGCCACATCAATCCAATGAAGGTGACACACTTTCATGGTTAGCCTATCATCATCATCATCAGCTGCTGCCTTTTAAATGGGATTCTCTCTGCTCTCTGATCATGAGTTAATTCGTGACACAGTAGGGTGACCCTGTATGGTCGTATCCACGTTGAGTGAAATCGCTACATCATCACACTTCAATAGAAAAGATCTAGGTCACATGATTGTCATCAAACCTCTACATCGACGACCTCCAGAGCAGCGCCACCTTTTTCCTGGCCCTCACTGTCATTGCCATCGATGTGGTTAGAGATGCATTGATTTCAATTTGCTTGGCTGATCAAACGATTTTTTAGGAAGTCTGAACAGCTGATACCGATCAAATCATTTCCTTTAGAGTTTAAAAATCACAGTGAGTAATGTATTTGAAGTGCTGCCTACTTATTTTTGAAGGATTACAGTGGAAGTAACGAGGCATTTGATTTATTTGATTTAATATAATTCTTTTAATGTTGTTTATTGTATAGTGTAATATGTCTATTATATTTCTATTATAATATTATAGTGCAATATGTCCAGTATATTGTATACTTTACTATAGTATATTCCTTTAGTATAGTATAATATTATTATAATATATTTGTTATAATAATAATTATAATATTATTTCCTGTATAGTGTAATATTCATATTACGGTGTAATACCCTAGTACAGATTAATATTCATATTTATATTTACATTTTTATTCCGTTACATTGATCTCTTTGCTCTTTAATGCTGTAACCCTGCAATTTCCCCGTTGTGGGACTAATAAAAGTTTATCTTATCTTATCTCTTATCTTATTGTGTAACGTGTGTGTAAACTAACCTGTTGATATTAATATATCCTCCCCGCCGTGTGTTTTCTCAAAACAATTCTATGACATTACGAAGAGAGAATAAGACTTTGAACGCCTCGTTCAGTCCATTATATGTTCTACGTCGGCTTAGACACAACATGTAATAATTGATCTAGATCTAGATATGGTAGAAGAGACTTCTGGACCAACTATCACGTATCACCTGTCGTATTAAACAACTCTTCTTGTCTTCATTGTCCGTCTCTCCCGTATATCGTGATATAGTGCAATAGTGAAAGCAAGGTGAGGTGTGTGTGACACGGTAACCTCTTCCTGTGTGGGCTGATGCTGTTAAAGTGTTCAGTTAAAATAGAGTCAAGTGACTGAAGATAACAACATTGCAATCAACTTAAACAAAAAATAAAATAAAATAGGAAACCACAGACACGCAAAAACGCACTGCTCAAGTGTGATGATATTTCCTAACAGGCTTCTTTTTTTTTTTGTTTGCTTATGATGCAAGCATTGACAATCCACTCGGGCCCAATTACATCCACACGCTCCCGGTAAAGCAGACTAGCTGACTTTTTGACTCTTATGAATAAAAGCGAACAACGTTTCTTCCCCTACACTTTGACTTTGATTCATTTTCCCGGTGAATATTGAATATTATGAGGGAATATTAGAGCAGAGATGGGAGATATTTTCCCGGGCCTCAGGTCACGCCGATACGACGGCACACTGGTCGGCTGTAGTCACTAAAGATTCATACAGCAGTAAAATAGTGAGAGTCAATTTGGCTTTTCCTGCAATCTACACTCCATACAGGGTATCTGAGGAGAGGCTTGATTTTTATTGGCTGCGCAACCTCATAAATCTTAGCGGAAAGAACATCCTTCGGTGGCTGTAAACAAGATCTGTGCAAAACGCCTGCTGACCAGATGCGACGTTAAACACAAAGTAACGCCCCTCTAACTCAACAACAACGGTGATTGAAAGTGAAATGCGCACAGACGAATGAGACATTAAATAAAAAATAAAATAAAAACAGAAGGTATAATCCCCATACAGTAGGAATCGCTGGATTAGTGGATTTCTCTCAGTCCCTGCCATATGCTGCTGGAGTTCCACCTTTCCAGTCTCACTCAGCGGAGATGCTTAAATCCGTCAGTAAATGAAACCTCATCAAATGTCTTCAAAAAAACAGCCTCTCTTAATCGCACACCCCTGGTAGGCAGCTATCCCCACAAACATCAGGGTAAGCTGCGCCGCCTTTGGTAGTAGCCTCTTCACTTGGGTCGATTTATCCTTCCGTGACGGTAAACGGAGATATTTCCACCTTAAGTGAGTCTGAGATTTCCAAACCTTTTCTCAACACTTGTATTGAGCTGTTATTCCACTGTTGAACACGGCTTATCCTCTGCTGCTACAATGAGCACAGCACATCTATCCCCTTATTGAAACTTCTATTGGGTTTTGGCTTGGGGACATAATCCCCTTCCCCGGCTCGCTCGCTGGCAAAGCCACATGGACTCGACTCATCAATAACACACTCTGTTGACTGAATACAGATGACTTGGACTCAAGAATCCCCTTACGTGTGAACTAATCTAATGAAGGAGTGTAAGCCTGTGACAATTTCATTTCAGCTCTTTTAAATGCTTGAGCTGCTATTCAAGCAATTCCGGCAGACGAGAGATTTTGCATCGCAGTTTTTTCCGGCCCGAAGAAAGATGGCTGACAAAAAGCCGCGCCGTCCGGACTCGCAAGGTGTTGCTTCAGTTCTATTCTTGAGAGTAGAGAAAGAGATGGCAGCCACGGCGGCGGTTCCCCAAATCTATTCTTCGGCGCTGGACTGCCGGGCCGCAGATACAAAACAATGAGGAGCTTTGGGTCCAGAGTTTCACGGAGCCAGTGTTTCCTCACACACTCTTAAACACTCAATACAACTGGCTCAGCTCACCCAAAGGTTCTCAGGTGGGTGACACCTATTACCTTACCGGAACAGATTGAGAAAATGTTCATTTCAGAGCTGCACAAAAAGAAACGATGCAACGATCTTTAAGTTTGTTCCATCTCCTGTTTTGTCTGTTGACTCCAGTTGCTATTAGTGGCTATATGCTAAAAACCACCATTGAGTCATTGAACCTCACAAAAGTCTGTTGTAATCAATGGTAACCGAAAGACGGCGGTCATGTGGCGCTGCACCGAGTGTAAGGTTGATCTTATAACGGTCGTAACCAAAATTCCCTGAAAGCTAACAACATGAAGGTGGTGTCTTACAGCAGGATCTCGTTAGCGACTATGTGAGAGGAAATAACTCTCCATCTGTGTTTGGGAGTCAAACGGGTGACACCGAGGTCCTTGGACTGTCTTTATAAAAACACTTCTAATACTAAAGCGGCGTCTGTCCATTGTTTTCCTCCCCACTTACATGGTTTCAGTCGGTCTTCAGCTGCTTTCGTACCCGGAGGGCCCCGTTGCCGCGGACATTTTTCTGTGGAAAATAGTCTTTTACATATTAATGCTCTCGTCTCATCCTCCCTGCTTATAGTTGAACGACAGGAGAGATGCTGTTCACGGATGGGCTCATTATCTCGGAAGGAAGCCCTGATTCGCGCCACAACGTGGGACCGACTGAGAAAACTCCAGCTTGAAGAGGGGCTCCTCATTGGTCGACGGCTGACCGATGTCCCGGTCCGTCAGGCCCGAAAGAACTAAAACGGTTTGGAGTTCATGTTTCGAACAGCCACACATGACATCCTATCATTATGTCCACATGAAGAAAAAAAAACACACACACGAACACACAAGTGTGGTGTGGGATATTTCCTGCAGCAGAGGGGGGTGTTTTTTTCAGCTGCGGCGGTTGAACACCGCCGTTAGCTATTGTGACGCCGGTGGGATATTTACTATAATCCAGGTGCAAAGTGTTCACAAGCAGCAGATGTCCGGCTCCACATCACAACACATTCCCTCTGCGGGACGAGAAAAGACACAATAAGTGAGTGGAAGACTACTTTGTTGTGGAAACCTGTGTGGTCGAGCAGATTTGTTTTGCTTGTCCGGTAAACAGCGAGAGGTGATTGTTGAGCTCAACGGGCGGAATACATGGAGAACACATGGGGGGCTTTATCTCAAGGCTCTCTTAGAGACCTCTCTGACAAACATGCTACGGGACAGATGTGCTTTCGTAAAAGCCTTGGCGGAACAGAAACTCTTAGGCCATCGGATGAGTCTAAAAGCTGGACACATTCTTTGATTTATCCGTGGATGCCCTCTTAGAATGCATCGCATGTTTGTCTCGGTCCTGGAGAAAAACAAAGTACGTCAAATCCGGCCTGAGCAGAAGCATCTGTGCAGCATCGCTAGGGCCGGGTTAAAGGCTTTGGGCCTCGGACCTCATTCCCAGTTGTTTGGCGACTCCACTGCTCACTCTGCAGGACTGTGACCCCTGGTGACACCCGGGGAAGATTAATTGAAAAGCAAACAAGTGGAAGTAGTTGTTTTTGGGAGGGCTTTATTTTTAATTGACTGATGGATGCTTCTGTTTATGAGCTCCTGCCGCTTAAAACCAAATCCAACCAACTCACTGGTCCAACTAAAGATCCGGTCGGGGTCTCTATGTCAGCCTTCTTAATCGCTGTGGGCTCGTCTTAATCTCTCCATCTTAAGCAGCTCTTATTTACTTGTTTTTTCGCTTCTCACTTTTCTTGTAGAAAAGCGACCGGAGCTCAAATGAAAACCGGCGCCTGCTCCGGTATCTCGTGAAAAACTACCGTTGTTTTTTCAAGAATAACCCGTCATAATCTTGAAATTAAAGATGATTGTTACATCATCATTAGAGATGTTGAAAATCTGGTCCAGAAAAATTTGTGACGGCCAAAAAAATGGAAATCGACCAGCCAATGGTAGCCTGCTGAATCAGCAGAAAATATTTATGCTCTATGTAGGAACTTTGTAAACCAATATACTACCGTTTCAAATTATTTGCCATAAGTTTTTTGTTTTAGACAGTCATTTAAAAAAGATCTGACTTACAGCATACGTTTTGCAATACAAGCAGAAACCCAAACAGAATGGGGTCCGGCTACGACGCTGTAAGGATTCTTCTTTGACCTTCGAATTGAAAGTGGTAATTATCATCAAATGTCGAAACAGCGTTGAGATTATGGGCTGGCAGAAGCTCGCGCGTGAATCAGAAAGACATCATGAATCGGGAAAAGGAATTCTATTCATTTAAAAGATGTTTACCTTGCACAGAGACAAATGGTATTTGTTAGAAGGCAATCTGTGACAACTGAATGACAAAGAAGTCTACGAAATGTCTTTAAAAAAAAGAAAAAAGTCCAGCGAACAATGAGGGAAATTTTTTCCATTACATAAATACCTTATTTTCTGAAACCTGTCAAGGAAAACTATTTGGCTGTGGTTCTACTGAAGTAGTTGAGCAATTCAAATTCTAAAGTGAGGCTAAACCGTTCTTGAAATTCAGCTGGCCGCCGGCCTCGCTAGCCGATTTGATGTGTGCTTCAAGAACCTGGCCCAAACAGACCAGGGATCGAGCCAGGAACCCAAACAAACCAACTGAAGGACCAAGAGCCTTTCTTGGCAATTTAAAGGGACGGCTTACACCAAACTCAAAAAAGCCCGGTTTTGACTCTTCGGCACGGGCGTATTAACCACCGAGTCTGTTTTGGATGACTTTAAGATGATTGAATTCTGTTTTGAATAAAGTTTGTTCCACAATGAGTAAACAAGACAATTAGGCTTTGATTAGAGAGAGAGACTTTACTTCAGGTTGAGGTTATATTTTTCTGTTCTAGCAAGGTACAAATATGTAATACTTTACACTTTATGAGTTTGTTTTGTTCACTTATTGGATTAAGCACTAAAAGAGAAACTTGTGAAACAAATTTGCGGCTTGAATAAATCCCTGACTTGAAATGAAGGGCTGCTAAAAATATCTACTGCCCCTAGAGGCACGACAAGGTATTACATGACAGCATGGGCTGGACAGCTGGTTAGAAGGGGTGTAAACATCATGATACATATCGGAAATTGTTTTCGACATTGAAGACACGAGTGTATCTTCCATTGTGTGAATGCAGAATTTTTGCTGTATTAATGTTTGTTTGTTTGTGAGGAAGATTACGGGAAAAGTACAGGACGAATATTAACTTTTTTTTTACCCAGAGGTGGGTTTAAGCATATCCTAGAGGTGACTCAGTTTTGGTAACATGACGTGTTTCGCAGCATTTAAAATCGAATCGAAGAATAAGCCGTTTGGAGCAGTGACGTCCCAATGTGGCTATTTTTTGCCTTGGTCCCTTTGATGTTAGTTGTGGGTTCAGTGGGCTGAGGAGAGACGCTGAAGTGGAAGGTGCAGGAAACGACCAGCTACAGAGTATTTGAGTGATTCTCAGAGGGTTTTGTTTGAGATGTTGGCAGATTTAGAGGTTGGCAATAACTCGGACATTAATGGAGGAAATTTTTCCTTAACCTTGTGCTAACATTGGTCACGATATACCGCTAATTCTGCTGTCTGAAGTCTGGAAGGAGAAGGAAGGAAATATGGACAGAAGTTTGGGAACCTTGGGGAGGTCTGCCTTATTATGTTATGTTGAGGTTATGTTAGGTTTCAATGGTGTTCGTCTGTTTGCCTATTTAACGGTTAGCAGGAATATCATGAAACACAGTTGGAAGGTTTAGCCAGTAACTAGGAAGTTACTGGCTAAACCTTCCAACTTTTTAGCCAGTAACTTTGTCTGGGGGTCCCCGCCCCTTTGTCTGGGGACCCCGCCCCAGACAAAGGGGCGGGGTCAGGAATTTGGTTTCACTTTCTTCAACATTGCAACCCAGAGCCTTTCCCACCATTTCCATCCATTCATGGCTTTGATGTCATTGTGACATTTGGCCTTGATGTATTTGATGCCTTGTTATAATGGGGAAACCGAATTGCCTTTGTGTTGCTTTTAACTCGATGGAGTGCAATTAAGGTGTCCTTGACAAAGCAACAATGTTGTTCCTTCATATCGTGTTGCTGATGGCTCGTGTTTTTATGTTCAACGATTCTGGCAGCCTCTAACGCTTTTCACTTTCAAGGTTTTCGAAAAACTGAAAGAGCAAATTTCTGGCACTTTGTGGAGTTAAGCTATCAAATAAGTTTTGGAAGGGATGAAAAAAAGGTCAGGCTGAATCAATACCAATATAGCTCCGTCTGTGTTTATATTCCATATTCCCATGTCCCTCCTCTGTGAGGGAATTGTTTCTGGAATAAATTTGAGACTCAACGACTGCAGATTGAGACATTAGCATTCCATTTGAATAAATCTACAGCATTCTTCCGCTCTTGAAACATGTGTATTTGCTACAATCTACAACAAAAACGAATGTACTACATATGTAAATGAAGCAAACAAAATCAAGCGGCTCTTAAGGTGTACAGGAACGAGTCATTTTTTTACCGCCACTGATGACCCTGACACTTATTCTATTTGGAAATGGGAGCCAATAGTTTCCATGGCAATTTTCCACAATTGAATAGGGTTGCAGTGAAACACAGCCAAGAGCTCTTGTGCAGAAAAAAAAAAAAAAAAATTCCAATAAAGGATCAAACTAGAAATACACTGCTACATGTATTTAAGTAATTAATTACTTAATTAGCAGGATTATATCAACATTTTTAATAGTGGAGTCGATGAAACTTTGGATTCTTAGCCTACACCCAATGGGTGCTACAAAAACTACAAAAACATATCATGACACATATCATAACATGTGATACAAGAATTTCAGGTGAACATATTGTAGAATACATAATAATTCACTTAAGAAATTGGAAATAATCAACTGATATTGTAACAGAAAACGATAAAATAGCTTATATGTTGATTCATTTGGTGGAGGTGATGTTTCCACTCCTGTGTGTTTGTTAGAGAGGATGGTTAAAGCGTTTTGCCTGAAACAGGTCAAAACAAACCTCAAGAATGTAACATGTTTACAGAAAAAACCAAACTGATTTATTGTAAAACCACAGCTGCTGTACTCTTATTCCTACTGTAATTTCCCTTTAGCCGACTTGAGATCATTGTTTATCATCCTAATGTCTGCACTCTAAAACAATAGTGACAACTACTCCAAATGTCTCTGAAAATGAATTCCCACAGGTATCGGATTAGCATTTGAATTGATTCTATTGAGATCCCTCTGTCTCCGCTTTAGCTGCTGATCTAGACTTATGTTGGCTGAGACGACACACTGACAGAATAAGATGCTGTTCAGCAGCACCGTATGCTGCAGACAGTCTGATTCAGTTAGTTAGACTATTGATTGGATGTTCTTAGGAGAACTGATAGTTCTTTCCAGCTAGAATGTAAAAATGGAGGAGGGTGTATTAAATTAAAGACCCCAAATCCCTACTTTTATTGGCTAATAAAGGGGCTTCACTACGTAAGAGCCAACTATTTCATTTTGAGGTAGCTTGGCTAATTAATATTGACAGAGTATCCTCCTCCTCAACAGCAAGGGGTTTTTCATCCAAAAAGGCCCCTAATCCCCCACCTTGTAACACTGCAAATTAAATATAAAGTTATGTCCGAAAAAGGGTTTCCTTTTTTTGTGAAAAAAAATAATATGATCTACTAAGGGTTAAAATATGGCATATAATAGATATATTTACTCAAGCAGTCTTAAATGAACCAAATTTGGATGGAAATTGAACTAACAGGAAGTTATGTCTACAAAAAAAAAAAAAAAAAGTGTTTTTTTTCCATTTAAAAAAAACTCGCCCTATTGACTGACATACAAGTTATCAAAGTCAGATATGATAACTACAAGGTAGATCTCCTCGAATTAATTCATATGAATGTGCATCACAGCTAAATTCCGGACTAAATCGGAACAATTGCTGAGAAGTTACGGCCGGAATGATACGATATAAAGAACATTAATCACCTAGAGTCAATTCATACGTACTATTATTATAAAAAAGGTTAATATTCAAGATAGATCTCCTCTTGATGATCCACATGCACCAAATTGGACTCAATTGGACCAACGGTTGAGGAATTATGATGATATAAATACCTTTAGCCTTAGAAAAACGTTTGGAGATAAAACTATAATGTGGGTATAAATCAAAAAAAAAAAAAAGTCCCGCGAAGGCAGTGATGATGATGATGATCTCATAACGTCCCTGACTTTTCGTGGATATAAAGAGAACAACAAACTTTCTCACAGCACCGTCCAGCAGAAGTTCCCCAGCCTACATCGGCTTACAGAACATAATAAATAACAGCAATTATGGTATGAGAGGGAAACAACGGGAAAAAAATAATGTAATTCCATAGTTGTCAATTTATGCTGCTGCTTAAACCTAGAGCCTGAGAGACATCAGACTCACCGACGAGAGTTCCCTCCTACTCTTCTAGGAGGTGTTTAACAGATGCTCGCCTGGATGAAAACCCGGTAAACAGGTTACAATGTCAGCGTTCACCCGACACAGAGAGCCAACCAGGACCTTTTTACAGATATTTGAAGGGTAGGTCAAATGTCTATTATTGGGATATTAAGGACAAGAGAGCGGAAAGTCGAACAGGAGCGTCTAGTCTTCTCCAGGATTGAACGCAAGCACTAAGAGACTTCTTGAGATCCAGAACACTTGACATGAAGGTAGTTTCAAAGAGCCACTGACAAATACGACTCAGAAAATAAACCTGTGCTCTATCAAACTCAGACTTTTGGCATCACATATCAGAGAAACGGATAAGCGGTTGTTGCTATAAATGACACGGGACACGGTTCTTCGTTCGGCCCCGTGTGTCACAGCGGGGCAGGTTAACCTGTTATCTCCAGAATAGAATAACTGCGTGTCATAAGAGGGACAGAAGCTTCTTCAACCAACCTGTTGGACATTTTAAAATTCAGCAAAGACCAGTTCAGGTTCTCATCTGAGCAGCCAGCCATCTGTTTCAAAATATATTCAAAGACTGTATACGCTTCTGCTAAGTACTGACACCCCGCAGCCTGCATATCTCAATGTTTGCATTTACATACTGTCGACTACATCCGTTATTTCTTCATTTAACACAAACTAGAAAAGCATTCAGAGACAACCAGGTTTTTCTATCATGGCCTCTAGAAGCAATAATCCCATGATAGAACTTGTTATCAAATACATTTACTGCTACTATATGATATGACGTGAGTCCGCATCAGACCTCCGTGTGTGGTTGAAGCAAAAGTCCCGTGAATCCTTCGGTAAAAGTCTGGATTCAGGAATCCTGCTAACAGAAAACCAATGTGGGCGAATTCATAAAAAAGAATCTAATCAGACCCTTCAGATTTAATCACCGAGAGGAAGACAGCGTATCAATAGACCTTAGCCCAGCGGCTAAAGCTAGCGGGAGCTAGGCGGATTGAAAGAATTAAGAATGCATCATGGGAGCTCTTTTGTTATTGGCCACCTTTTTGATGAATACAGGATTCGTCGACTCAGCAGGGAAAATCTGACCATATTAGCCGGTTAAGATATTAGCTGTAACCAGCTAATCTGGTAGTAAACCAGGCTTTCACCATCTTCAAGTTAGGAGGTCAACAAAAGCTCAAAGAACTAAACACACATTTACGGATTATGTTATATAAATACATAATTCTATAAAAGCACAAATCATTTATTTGATTCACCTGGGAATCAATTAAAAAGTGAATAAAAGCTGTTTGTATTTAAAGATTATAATTCCAGAAGCTGCCGATGCTACATTGTTTACTGTTTACTGAAACAATTATGTTAATTATGTAAATGATGTATTCAAATTAGGGTTGAATAATAATAATAACGCAATAATTTTTGATTCATTAGTTATGGAAAAAATTATATTGAGTCAATTTTTTTTCCATCCTTTTGAATTTTTTTTCGCTCAAGAATGTTTGATCTCTTTAAAAATGTTATTTCTTTAATGCAAAAATAATAATTTCCTGTGTGTTTAGAATGACACACAAAAATAATACAGTAATAATAATTGCTAATACTACATTAATAATAAAACATCATGACTTCATCAAACGTTAGGTAAACATTATGACTTCATCATCAAACGTTAGGTAAACATTATGACTTCATCATCAAACGTTAGGTAAACATTATGACTTCATCATCAAACGTTAGGTAAACATTATGACTTCATCAAACGTTAGGTAAACATTATGACGTCATCAAACGTTAGGTAAACATTATGACTTCATCAAACGTTAGGTAAACATTATGACTTCATCAAACGTTAGGTAAACATTATGACGTCATCAAACGTTAGGTAAACATTATGACGTCATCAAACGTTGGGTAAACATTATGACGTCATCAAACGTTGGGTAAACATTATGACGTCATCAAACGTTAGGTAAACATTATGACGTCATCAAACGTTAGGTAAACATTATGACGTCATCAAACGTTAGGTAAACATTATGAC